>CM026208.1:12356596-12409096 GCA_014839995.1 Xenentodon cancila
TGGTGCCATCCTGTTCATCCTTCCCAGCTTCTGTCTCCTCTGATCCTGTCTCCTCAAATTCAGACATCTCTATTTCTCTGGTGGTCTCTGTTATAATCTCCTCTACAAACTTGTATTGGGGCTCCAGACGTCTGTGTGGGCCTCCTGGTCGGTTGAAGCAGGGGAGGGTGTAAACGGGGGACTGATGGTAGATGTGGGGGAAGGAGATGTGGGAGTCTGACATCGTGGACAGCCGGGCTTCTTCACCACAAAGGAGTTTTCTGCAGGATGGAAACGACAGATTACATGTGTGAAGACTGACTCACAGATCTGTGTAACTTGATGCTGGGGAAATAACCACCTTAAAACCCTTTAAAGAAGTATTATTTACAACAAAACTAGAAATGTCTAAAATATTTAGTAATGGATTAATATTTGGTTGATTTCTCAGATACTTCATTTAAAGCTGTATTCCTTTGTTTGTTCAGTCAAGGAGTGCAGGAGAATACAGGAGTGTACAATTAAGAAACTAACAGAAAACTAATGATTTAAATCAAATATATATTTTTTAACTTTAAAAGTAAAGTAATGAAATTAGACTGTAATACCTGTAGGACAGTATCTCTACATCCAAGGCCATCTTCACATTTAGTAGGTCCTGGTACTCACGCAGGTAACCAGACATGTCAAATTTACAATTTATCAGCTCATTTTCAAGCTCTTTGATCGTGTTCTGCATGGAGCAAGAGAGTGGAGATCATTAGTCCCCGCTAATTGTGTCCTCAAGAAAACTACACACAACTTGATGAGACAAAGATAACTTACCTGATACTGAAGAAGTTCCTCCTTGTGGCGATCCTCGATATCGTGAAGCTGCCTCTCCAGTGCTTCTCTGGTGCCTTTAGCGCAGTCCAGCTCGATGCTTTTGGCCTGCAAACGCTTCCTGTACTCTTGAATCTCCTGCTGAGTCGCTTTTAAAGCCTCCCTCTTGACCTCGGCTGCCTGCGTTAATCTCGCAAACTGAGATCGGAAACTTTCACCGATTTGCTGCACGTCAGCCACGGTGTGACCTTCCAGTTGAGCCCTGATGTCCCGGAGTGCCGCAGTGACGCCGGGGTGGTCAAATTCGTGTGCTTTCACGTTCACCTGCGCGTCCTGGAGTTGGGTATACATCTCTGACACTTCGCCTTCATGGTTTCTCTTCAGGAGGTTGATTTCATCCACGAGGGACTGCGCTTTCTTGTCAAGCTGCAATTTAGCATGGTACGCGTCATTCATCTCCTTCTTCAGGACCATAATGTTGCTCTCGGCCTCTGATTTGCTTCGTGTCTCCATGTCATGTTGTCTTCTCACGCTCGAAAGCTCGTCCTCTAAATTCTGGTGCTCAATCTCAATCTGATGCTTCTGGTGGGTGATATCCCGCACCATCTGCCTCAGTCTTCTCAGCTCTGGTCCGTACTCGTCATCAAGACAGGATGCGGGCTTTGCTTTACCTCTGATCTCCTCAATTTCTCTCTCCAAAAGCCGGTTCTGGTGCTCCAGCTGGTGCACGTTCTCTATGAACCCCGCAAGACGACCGTTCAAGTCACTCATCAGCTCCTTCTCGTTAAACTTTCCCGATAACGCGGCAGTCGAATTTGCGTCCGCGAACGACCCTCTCATCACGATGCTGGCATCTAATTCAGAGGCCACTGACTTGTGCTGCGAATATACATTTCGAGCGGGTCTGTGACCGGAGTGGAGCCTGCTATCCATGGTGTGAGTCGTGTCGTCGCTGCGGTTCTGTAGCAGAAGGCTTCCCGCGGGCTTTTATACGCGTGGACATCTGCCCGGTGTGCACAACGGAGCTGTCCGCGGTGCTGAAAAGGAGTAGCATCAGCTGATGTTTTAATGAGCTCGTACTCTGCATTTTGGCGCAGACAGCAAATACGTGGGTGCACTGACTCCCTCGTCAATGCTGAAATAATTAACTCTAGGTGCATCGATGTCAACCGTTGTATTCATCCTCTCCATATATATATATATATATATATATATATATATATATATATATATATATATATATATATATATATATATATATATATATATATATATATAAGAAAATTACAGGTACGTCTTTCAGAACATCTTGGAGATTTGAATATGTCTCCTTATATAAACACAGATGGACTCAGTGTTGTTGTTGAGATTATAGCACTGTGGGGACCTTGCTATTACTTCCAGTAATCTTTGTTAATTTTTTTTTTTTTTTAATGTCGAATATAGTTCCCACTGGCTTTGGCAGTGGGTTTGAGATTGTACAGGAGAATTAATTTGGGGCCAGTTAGGTGCTCCCGGATGGTATTACAAGTGTCTCCATTAAAGAAAGGAAATCTCACCATGGTCAATGAAATATTGAAAAAATTACAAAAGTAATAATTTATTAAACCCTGACAAAGGAAAATCAGACATTGATTTTGAATTTTCCTTTAACTGACGTGTTCAAAAAAAGAAAGCAAACAAACAACAAAACTTATGAAACTGGCATGGATGGTATCCAGAGAAAAGATTCAAAATAATAGTGAGCATAGTGACATGTTCAACTAAAATGTGTACTGCAATTAGCATAATAATTGTCTTTCATTTTGCAGTCAGTCTGCCAGTTTAAAGGATGAAAATCATTACTTTGCTGTTTGGTATTGTGGTGTTCACTACACTGTACGTGGACCAGAGAAGGCAAAGGAGAGAGTTGTCTGAGGAGATCAGAAAAAAATTATAGACAAGCATGTTAAAGGTAAAGAGCTCAGATCATCGCCAAGCAGCTTGATGTTCCTGTTACTACAGCTGCAACTTTCATCAAGGAACTTGGGGGCCACAGGACTGTAGCCAACCTTCCTGGACGTGGCTGTTAGAGGACAAACTGAAGAGAGGTATTACAAATGGTAACCAAAGAGCACGGAAAAACTCCTAAACAGTTTTAATGTGAACTCTTGGATCAAGATACATCATTGCGCACCATCTGTTACTGTTTGCGAAAGTGGACAAGCATGAATGACTTAAGCAAGACACATCAGCTCTATGAGCCATTCAAAGAAAAGAGCACTGTCCATAATGTGAAACATGGAGGAGGCTCAGTGGTGCTGGTGCCCTTTTGCTGCATTGGAACAGGGTGTCTTGAATCTTTGCAAAGTACAATGAAATCTCCAGACTATTAAAGCGTTCTAGGGCCAAATGTGCTACTCAGTGTCAGAAAGCTTGGTCTCATTCTGAACTTCTTTGGAAAGAGCTTAAACATGCAATCCCAAAAAAACACACTCCTCAACCCGGAGACAGCTAGACAAGTTTGCTCATGAGGAATTGGCTAAAATTCCTGTCTGCAGGAGGAAAAATGTCTTAAAATAATGGGATTGAAAAATGCAGTAATAATTTTTACATGATGGTATTACCGTGCATAATGGGACAACTTAAACATTTAATGTCACCAAAGAGAACAAAAATTTGATATGTTGTCTTGCTGGGACAAACGCGCCTTTTGAACTCAGTTAAAACACAGATCATCATTCTTTGCATTACATCTTCAAAATATATTTAAAAACAAAACATGCAGTGGCAATCACATGGAGAACAGTAGAAGCTCACCATCATCTTCACCGGGAGATGAAACTTCTTAATTTGTTGTAAGAAGTACATCCTCTGCAGAGCCTTCTTGGTAAGGGAATTGATGTTCTGCTCCCACTTGAGATCCTGGGTGATGGTGGTGCCAAGGAAGTGAAAGGACCGAGGTGTCACAGAGGATGACTGGGGGGAGGGGAGCTTCTGAAGTCCACTAGTATCTCCACTGTCTTGAGTGTTGAGCTCCAGGTTGTTTCGTGCTGCAACATGACACCAGACAGTCTATTTCACACCTGTAGGCTGACTCGCCTCCATCAGAGACGATGTCGATAAGGGTGGTGTCATCTGCAAACTTTAGGAGTTTGACAGACTGCTGTCCAGATATGCAGCTGTTGGTGTACAGAGAGAATGAACATGAGACAGGAGAGGAGAAAGGATGCAGCCTTGGGGGAATCCAGTGCTGATGGTCCGGGAGTCAGAGACATGCTTCCCCAGCCTCACAAACTGCCGTCTGTCTGTTAAGAAATCAGTGATCCACCTGCACAGGTAGTCGGCCACATTCAGTTGGGACCACTTGTCTCGGAGCAGGACTGGGACAACTGTATTGAAGGCAGAGCTGAAGCCCCTAAAAAGTATCCTGATGTAGGCTTTTGGGGAGTCCATATGCTATAAGATGAAGTGGAGGGCCATGTTTACAGCATCATCTACAGATCTGTTGGCTTTGAAGCCAAACTGTAGGGGATCCAGGAGAGGGTCTGTGATGTTCTTGAGGTGAGTCAGGATGAGTCACTCAAAAGACTTCATGACCACAGACGTCAGGGCAGTGGGTCTGTAGTCATAAGTTCCTGTGATCCTCACCTTCTTGGGGACTGGGACACTGTCTGGAGTCTTGAAGCAGGCTGGCACATGACAGGTCTCTAGTGACATGTTTAAAATGCTTGTGAACACCAGAGACAGCTGATTGGCACAGTGCTTTAGGGTGGAGGGGGAGACAGACTCCAGCCCTGCAGCTTTGTTGGGGTTCAGCATTCTTCTTGTTCATAGTTATCTTTGTCTTCTTTGCCCTCCACCCCCTTCAGTTCTTGACATCTGGGTACTGGGTAGGATCATCTGCGTACTACATTTTTGAAATAGGATGACTGTGGAACACAATGAGTATCGGACATACTGATGGTGAATTCCACGTCTTTTGCACCTCAGTTTGATTGTTTTTCTCTTCTTGATCTATTTTCCAGAACCCCGTACTTCTCACCAAAACCTTAGTGTCAGGGGATTTACCTGGAATATTGAAATAGCTCTTAAGTGAAAGGCAGCTTTTAACTTTTGACTTTTCAGGAAGAATGAAGGTTTTTTTTTTGCCGTTTCAGATGTTTTCATTGGAATAAAACTTCCTTTATAAGTACAAAATAATATGAGGCTTGCAAGTGACACTTCCTCATTAGAGATATTAATATCACAATAAAAAAAAATCCAATGACATCAAGATTACAAGATTTGCATTTGTAAAATATGTACCAGCAAATTCCAAAAGAAAAGGTGTTTCTCACAACAATTAACACCTCAACGCTTGGCTCAATTCCACTTACACCATTCAGTGACTTTGATGTTTGATCTGTTTTTAGTACAGTTTAACGTATCCCTGAAGACACTGATCATATCAGCTCGGGAACAAAATGAGATCTTTGCTGTCCATTGAAGAGCACTGTTTTTACTATTTTTAATGTTACACAGATGCTGAGCGTTAGTAATTGTAATGCGTGAATATGTGTATTTGTTTTGTTGAGAGCTTTACATTGCTGTATACATATAAAGATGGAAACCTTAGTGATTAAGTAATCTTTAATCACATATTGACTGACTTTTTTTTTTTGCTTTACAAAATACTGTATTACAATTTTCCAGACATATTTTCAATATCAGAATCAGCGCATTATTGAGAAAAACGTGCATCTTGATGTTCAGAGTTAGCGTTTAATGGCAATGGTCAGCCCGTCCCCGACAGTGAGCATGCTCAGTTCAATCCTCTGGTCCTTGTGTAGTTTCTTATTGAGAGCATCCAGAGCTTGAGATGTGAGGTCATCAGAGGCAGGGTTCACAACTCTTCCACTCCACAGCACCTTAAAGTACAATAACAACAGAGCTGTTACGTTATGTTCAAAGGCAAAAAAAGAACTGTTTTTCTGAGGTTTACTTACATTGTCAATTGCGATGATACCTCCTTTTCGTATGAGCTCGAGGGACTTCTCGTAGTATGTGTCATAGTTGACTTTATCTGCATCTATGAACACAAAGTCGTACGTTTCTGCTTCTCCAGCTGCTATCAGTTCATCTGATGAAAAAGAAATCAAAACGTAAACCTGGATCCTTTAAACAAATCACATGTAAGAATTATAAAGGAACTTACTTAGAGTCTTCATAGCTATTTGAAACTGTATATCTATCTTATCTTCAACTCCAGCCTGCAGAAAAGATTGAAATGTTGGAATTACGAGTTGCCAATTCTATACTATAGGTGTTAGAAAGGAGATGGTTTAGGAACATTTAAATAGGAATTGATTTGACTACGTAGCTTTGCATCTTGATGTGACACAGTTTCATGAGCAGACACCTTTTTATCTGTGCAGTCTGCAGCTTTTTGTGGACACAGTCAGTGCGTAAATGAACAGAATGCTGTCTGCTGCAAAAATGTGCTCTGACAGAGGCTACAGTCAATCTCACAAAAGCTACAAAATCCAAATTTTGATGTTGCAAGTGCAAGGAACTGCACTGCACCTCTTTAATACAACCTGGAAATCAAGTTAAGACTTTGTATAATCTTGCAAAAACAATATATATGTATATATAAAGGAATACAAGCCATTCTTTAGAGTGATTTATACCTCTTTAAAAAAGAGTTTGGCAATCTCCACGTAGGTGTCTTCTATTTCACAAGCTACCACGCGTCCATTCTCTGGCATGGCCAAAGCCATGCTCAGTGCATTGTACCCTGTGTACATTCCTGCAACATAAACAGAGGTCGAAAACTTTGGTTTCAAATGAATCATTAGATAAGCAAGTCTATAATGAGGCAGGAAGGATATGACATTTACAAGCAGCAGACCGTGGAATTTGATATGTACTGAATAATCTGTTTCACAATAAATTTAATTCAAACAATAGCGTTAAGACATTTTTATAAATTAATGTGATGACTTCCACATTCTTAACTTTCTAGTACCATATGTAGACTATTAAAAAAATGTATAAAAATAAACATTAAAAGCAACTGAAACTTGATTCTAATACTGCAGTATTTAAAGACTGCACTCCAGATGCAGACATTTATCATTTTATTTATCTAAACATTTGCTTCATGCATTATAAAAGGTTTGCTTGAACTGTATAAGTTAAAGTCAATGTTAAAATAGCAAAAATTGCAAAGTAATGAAAGCTGATCAGATACAATTAAATACTAAAAGGTTATGAATGTTTTAGTCAAAGATGTATTTACTAGTATTTGTACCATAATAAGGTGTTATTTTCAAATAGGCATCTTTTTGCTTTCTCTATTCAATCTTACCAATTTCTATTGCTTTTGTTGCATTAATCAGTCTAATGAGATTTGCCATAAACTGAGCTTGTTCAGTGGCCACCATCATTATATTCCATGGGTCTTCAAGCGTTCTCTGAAATGAAAACAAAATTATTAAGAGTGTGTCACTAGATGGTGTTATTAAAGGAAAAGACTCGACTCCTCCTCTTAAACTGCATGTATCTGTTTACCGGCTCTCTCTCGCCCTCTAGTGAACAAAAACCCACATTACCTTGATCTTAAAATTCAAGCGTTGTATTTATTTCCTTATTCAGCCAGTTATACTTTGAATCACAGGTAGAGTCGTATAAAAGTATGATGCAAAACAAAAAGGATTGTAACAAATTGGACTTTAATCAAATAGCTTTTAAAAGCATCCTGTATTAATTGATTTTCGAGTGGCACTGTCCTCCAAAGTTTGGAAGCCGTGACTTCAAAGGGTCAGTCATCTTCAGTTTTTACCCCGAAGCACGACAGGACCAGCCAGACTTCATCTAACTTAAATAACCTGCTGATGCCTTCAGCATAGAGATTTACTTTTTCAGGTGCCTGCCTACCCGTGTTTAATGAAATGTGCTCAAGAGAATCCCAATCCATCCCTGTGCTATATCTGTTTATCCCAGGGCATCGGCGTGACAGAGGCCACAGGCATTTCCATCTGATGGGATACTAGTCAATTACAGAGCCCACATGTGAGGACAAACTGCCACCAATGTTCACATGCACACCTGCGGGCAGTTTAGTTACCAGATAACCAAACACCTGTGGGAGGAAACCTGAGAAATACTGAAATAAATGTATCTAGTTTCATTTGAGTTTGGCAAAGAAATCACAGCCATGGGCCAAGAGACTTTTTTTTTTCTTGTCTTGTAACATATTTGCAGTTTAGTTAGAATTATATGAAAATTAGTGTGCAAACATTTTAATTTAAGGTTAAAGATAGAATAAAGTTTTACCCTGGGTAGCTCCAAAATGAAGTCTGCTACTTGACAGAAGTTTGATTGAAAAACATGTTTTTATGTCAAGAAAACTAAAAATGACTTTGTGTCCAACAGCATGACGTTTCAAAACAGAATAGTGCATTGTAACAAGATAAACAGTGCTACTTCTTTTATCTAAGTTGCAAAAATGCAATGGTTGACTGTTGTCAACAATATCTAATGTTTGTGTAAATATAAAAATACATGTTTAAACAGTAGTTTGTAGTTTTAGGTCTGATAAGGATTATGAATATAGGATCTCGCTGTCTGTTCTCTGGTGACGCATCATTACCTGTTACGTATCCCTTCATTAGGAGTCAGTAGAGAAATGCATTATCATTTTATCAATCACTAAAGTCTTTCTGATTTGTAGTTCATACATTTATTAATTAACCAGCCATTCTCTAGCTACTTTTTCTAACATTTAATTAGAAGTAACTCATCAACTAGTTGTTAAGTCGTAACAAGTTCTTACGTCATCCCTCCTTTGTTCCCAGGATAATCCCCCAAAGGTATAACGTCCAGTGAGTGATGGTTGCCTGTTTTCCTTACCAGTCTGAGTTTAGTGAGAACTGGATGCTCCCTCAGTGAGTTGTTAACCACATACTGCAGCACAGGATCATCCTTCCCTTCACTGTGGCTTTTCCCGATAACAGCCGACTTTCCCACACCTGATCAAGAGAATTGTGGATCAGCAGCTGAAATGATCAAATATTTAAGAGGTTTCGATATGCCCATCAATAGCACATGTTTCCGTCACACCTGTTAGTACAACGGCAAGCCCAACACAGAAGAGGATTTTAATGTCTGCAGTCATCTTGTTGCGGCTTTGGGACTTTGTTCTGGAAAGAACTCAGCAGCCTGTCTTTAAATCCACTGACTCTCTCCGGTTTGGTCCTTGTTTTATCGCAACATTGTGTTTGTTTTTCTTTCACCTTTTGAGCTTGAAACTGAACTTATTGATTTTTTTTTTAGGTGTATTGCAAAAGATAGATATTTTTTGTGAGGAGGTTGCTTAATTTAGGAAAACCAAATAACCTGAAAGACAGGTTTTTTAAAATTTTCTTTTCTTTTCATTTGGTACTTGAATAAAGAAACATCTGAGCAGACATCATTGGTTTTGTTTTCATAAAAGCTTTAGGAAGCATCCAAACATAGTTTATGACAGCAATCCCAACCAGATCATGTTCAAATGCATTCTGAGTTTAAAGCAAATTATTTCACATTTATTTACATTTAAATTTAGAAAATTAAGATGTTACTTATAAGACACTTTGCAACCAATAAAGGATCTTCTTTAATTAATAATTAATTTTGTATTTGCTTAGCAGCCAATGAGGCTCCAACAGATCCCCCTGACTCTAAGTAAGTAGATGGATGGATGGATGGATGGATGGATGGATGGATGGATGGAATGGATGGATGGATGGATGGATGGTACTTTTATGTACTTTGTACCACTGCTTTATGCAACATCTACAGAGAAAGAGGTCAACAAATCTCATGCTATCAGCAAGAGTGATGAAAGCAACTGTGACAGAAAGACAGCAGTCATACTGAAGCCCTGTCAAGACTCAACACATGGGTTCTGCTATACCTATGACATGTTGAGGAAGAGAAATATAAGGTGCGCAAAGCACAAAAGTGGATGGATACTATAAAAAAGTACAGCACATATTTGCAAACAAACCCACTTACCTGCAACTTCCTAGTACTGGGTGGACCCTGTTTTGATTCCTCATGGCATAGATTCATCAACATTCCCCAGAGATCTTGGGCCGTATTAATGTAATAACATCAACACAGTTGATGCTGATTTGTCACATGTGCATCCTCGACGCAGCTCTCTCATTCCACCACAACCCGAAGGTGCTTTATTAACTAAAGGCCCAGTGGCTTTGAAAGCCATTTGAGTACAGGGCCATCCATGCCAAGTTCAAGAAATTTGAGATTATTTGAGTTTTGTGACATGGCATGTTATCTTGTAGCTGTCAGAAG
Source organism: Xenentodon cancila (assembly GCA_014839995.1). Taxonomy (NCBI): domain Eukaryota; kingdom Metazoa; phylum Chordata; class Actinopteri; order Beloniformes; family Belonidae; genus Xenentodon; species Xenentodon cancila. Next base: position 12,366,719 of record CM026208.1, read on the forward strand.
ATGGATACAAGGTGGTCACAAGTAGATAAACATGGTCTGCAACAACATTTAGGCTGTGTTGTTGAATGATGCTCAAAAACATGTAAAACATAGTTGAAAGGTGCTACAGTTTATTGATATGGAGAATTTATTATATCTGTTCAGGCATTTAAAGCCACTCTATGTAGCAATGCCACCTATGACCACACAAGCACAGCAGATCACAAGAATGTTGTGACCGCCAGGCCGTCCCCACTCATGACCGCCAAACTGTCCCCACTCATGATCGCCAAACTGTCCCCACTCATGACCGCCAATCTGTCCCCACTCGTGACCGCCAGGCTGTCCCCACTCATGACCGCCAATCTGTCCCCACTCGTGACCGCCAAACTGTCCCCACTCATGACCGCCAGGCCGTCCCCACTCATGACCGCCAAACTGTACCCACTCATGATCGCCAAACTGTCCCCAATCATGACCGCCAAACTGTCCCCACTCATGACCGCGAGGCCGTCCCCACTCATGATCGCCAGGCCATCCCCACTCATGACTGCCAGGCCGTCCCCACTCATGACCGCCAAACTGTCCCCACTCGTGACCGCCAGACCGTCCCCACTCGTGACCGCCAGGCCGTCCCCACTCGTGACCGCCAGGCCGTCCCCACTCATGATCGCCAAACTGTCCCCACTCGTGACCGCCAGACCGTCCCCACTCGTGACCGCCAGGCCATCCCCACTCATGACTGCCAGGCCGTCCCCACTCATGACCGCCAAACTGTCCCCACTCGTGACCACCAGACCGTCCCCACTCGTGACCGCCAGGCCGTCCCCACTCGTGACCGCCAGGCCGTCCCCACTCATGACCGCCAAACTGTCCCAACTCATGACCGCCAAACTGTCCCCACTCATGACCGCCAAACTGTCCCAACTCATGACCGCCAAACTGTCCCCACTCATGACCGCCAAACTGTCCCCACTCATGTCCGCCAGGCCATCCCCACTCATGATCGCCAGGCCGTCCCCACTCATGACCGCCAAACTGTCCCCACTCATGACCGCCAAACTGTCCCCACTCATGACCGCCAAACTGTCCCCACTCATGACCGCCAGGCCATCCCCACTCATGATCGCCAGGCCGTCCCCACTCATGACCGCCAAACTGTCCCCACTCATGACCGCCAAACTGTCCCCACTCATGACCGCCAAACTGTCCCCACTCGTGACCACCAGACCGTCCCCACTCATGATCGCCAGGCCGTCCCCACTCATGAGCACAGTATTGTAGGTGGATCTTTTGTCAACACAGCAAATCTTTGTGGGCCCCATGTGGTCAAAAGTGGGGCTACATAGAGTGGCCTTAATGGTACTTTTAAAAATGTGATAGGAAAGATTTTTATTGTTCTTCCATACTGGTCCATACTTGTTGTTTCAAATAAAGATGAGTTTTATTTTAATTTTAAAGCTTTTTAAATTGTCTTACATGAAATGTGCTCTACAAATCAACTTGTCTGGCATTGCCCTGTACTATGCTGTGCCGGGGGCTCTTTGTGCTGTCTTACCATGACTTTCTTGAATAAGAAATTTCCTTTTTTATCTAAATGGGAATTCGGAGTAATAAAGTTTCAATGAAAAACAAATAAATATTTATACGGCAACATATGACCAAATGTGAGCTCTAGTAATATCAATCTTGTGGTGGACACACAGCTTGCTCTTGACTATGAGTCACCTTTGCACCTTTAATTTCACATTCCCTTAGAGTAGAAAGGATATTTCAAAATACAGAATGAGAACCTTCTGTAAAAAAGGTTGAAATGTTTTTATCTGTTTTGGTTGACTGACAGCTGACATGATTTGGCAGATTTTCTTGACAACCCACATGTAGCTCCACATGTCGTTTTCTCCAACATCTTGCATCTCAATAGCTTTACAGGGATTCAAAGAGTGATTTTAAAAAAAGAATCAAGACTTACATATTATCCTTTGGTCCAAAAGGAAGTGGAAACGGTAGATACTCTGAAATGAGGTGACAAATGTTGATATCCAGGCAGATCAATTTAGGCCACGGAGCTGGAAATACCTTATTTCAAATTGTCAGGGATCAGACAACATTAAAATAAATCTATGGAAAATGCAACTGTATACAAATTTAAAGGTTCATTTAGACAAGGAGATTAAACACTTCTGAAATTTGCAATCACAGCAGAAAAAGTACCAGTCAAATGTTTGGGCCTTTTCATCCAATACCATTTTTAACGAGTCGTATTTTACAGCAAGTTGGGCTCCGTTCGGAGAAGATGACAGGAGTTAGAGCCAGTTGCTTTTGCTACCTTTAACTTTTTAAACTGTTTTTGTAAGAAACACTTTTAACGTGACAGAGGAAATCACAAGGGGTACTTTTATTCCTTGCTCAACAGTGAATGAAAGTGTTAAAAAGAAAGTTATACACTGATGTATGTGCACTTGCACAATATATTAGAGCTAAAAGAAGAGCATTTCATGACCATTATGTAGAGGAGTGATGAGATGCAGTTGAAGAATCTCAAACTAGGGGCTTTACAGAAAGTCTTTTATTTCATCTTTAATTTTTAATGCTTTCTTTGAGTTTATCTGTAAAGCATTCAAAGTTTAATGACCCGCATTTCTTAGAAAAAGACTGAAGGGTGTTTTCACAAGCCACAGCTTACAGATCATCCTCACTTGCAACTTTAGGATGGGAGTAGAGAAGACGGTAGCCAGGAATGTTCAAAAAGGAATTTTGGGGATGCGAGTGGGATGCAATGTCTCTCCAAGGACACGGCGCTTCCTCTGTCTTTCCCCTAATTAAGAATGCACAGATACAAACAACAACATGTTACCGACAAGAACACATCACTTAAATGAGGTGTGACACAAACTGTCTCTGAAAAAAAAGAAAGAAAGAAATGTTTGAGTTGTGCTGAGGAAAGGAAGAGGATGTCTCAAAGTGTGCGCACAGCTCTGCTTCAGTCCTCTTGGTGAAAATGAGACGCCGTGTTTCTTTTGCAGCATCCTCTCTCCCTCTCTGTCTCCCGCTGCTCCAGGCCTCTCCTTGCGTGACGCTAATTGTTTCTGCTCCTTGTGCCAAGTACCTACTCTTCCCCAGCACATCTTACAGACAGGCCCCGGTCCCTCGGCTGCTTTTTGTGTCTGTTTAAGGAATGAAAAAATGCGCGTTGCCATCTGCGGCGAGCGCACCGTCGTTCCCCCTCCCGGCCGCGACTGTCACAGTACCACAATGATCCACGTTCACGTACTCTCTCTAAGGTGGGGTGTGGGGTGTGTGGGGGGGTATGTGTTAGAGAAGCAAGAAAGCAAAACTGACACATACAACTGCTAATATGAAACAAAATAATTCAAGAGGTTCCTGTTTTGATGCATTTAGTACACGGGAAGGAAGATTGTGTACATCTATGAAAGAAAAGCTTTTGAATATTGTAAAGCACGCAGAGAAAAAAAAATATTGTTTTAAGGATTTAAAATCTGGCTCATCTTAATGTATGCACTGGTGTATGGATTGCTGTAATGTATGCACTGACTTAGATCAAGAACTCTTTATATAAGTCTGCAAGTAGGTTTCGAGTACACTAAAGTGACCTGTGCGGGTTTAGTACCTAACTTTGACCAGCAAGTGGCAGTGTTGTTTAGGAAATCTTTTTCTGTGCACGAGCAAAACTCAGGCATATCACTCAGAGACTCAGGCCCTCACTCCTCCGTCTGCAAAACAATATCACTTTCCTTTTGTTGAATTGACCCGTGACACCATCAGAGACTACACAGGTGCAACATGTTGACACGCTTGTAACGCCACACGGCTGTTACATCATCCATGTGTTTATCACTGAGAGGGGCTTCTTCTGTACTCGCACAGCAAGAGTCAGCTTGGCACCGTCTCAGCAGTCAGATAAGCACGCATGAATATTAAGTGATGCTAATCACAGTGGAGAGACCAACGTGAAGACAGCTGACAGACAGTTCTCAGCATTCAATTGACATCCTCAGATTCGTCCTCTGTTTGACGGCAGCGTCTCCCAACATGACAAGTCTGTTTAAAGCTCACACACATGCACTGACGCAAACGATTAGACATGCACTGACACTGATTTTGCACAAACTGGGCCATTGTGTGTGTGTGTGTGTGTACGCGCACGCGAGACCTAGGTTAGTGTTTCTAAGCATGCATGTGCAGAGAATAATCAGTAGGCCATTCAGATGGTCACATGATGTCATTGAAAATGTGTTTATTTATTTTTGTCAGTCATGAAGATCAGGAGTTAATGCTCCAGTATTGACTACAGTGTACTTTGGAGAAAGGATGTTGAGGATAAGCCAATAAGTTGATTATGATCTTTTCTGTGTTTATTGAAGCCATACAGAATAAAGCAGTGGATCTGGATCTGTGGAAGAAAAAAAAAAAGAAAAGAAAAAGCTGAAATGAATGGCAGGTGTGGTTGTTTGACTTTCAAATCACCGAGGCATCTATTGTATTAACCTGCCGTGTAAATAAATACAGAATTCAATTTCCACGGAGTCCCGCCATAAGTTGACAGTCCTCAAGAAGATCAAACAGGCTGCTCTGGGGCACATGAGCTCCAGTGGAAAAAAAAAAAAAAAAAAATCTTGGGTATATGAAAGGTGTTGACATCTTCAGCAAGCCACAAAAAAGGCAAATGTCAAATCCTAAGAAACAATTATGGGGTGATCCCGTGGTTTAAAGCCAGCACTTCTCCCAGCTTCATTCTGTGTACAGTGGAGCTTCTCCAGCAACATCTCACTGTTTTTGTCAGTTTTCATTGTAGAAAGGAGGATACTGCTTCGTGCTGCAGCACTCGACGCTAATATTTGAATTTCCCCATTTCACAATCCTCTAATATGCTGTGCACGAAAAAAGCCACAGCCATGTTTGCCCATCTCCACTGAAGTTAACTCAGTCTCGGCCTCAGTTCCTGTCCAGAGTCACTACATCCTCCCTTCCTATTAGTTTTATTTTCATCTGATTGCCATGTCCCATTGTGACCGCACTTGAGGCACTAATGATAATGTTATAACCCAGACCAATTTGCCATGGCAATCAGACTTATTTAATTGAGTTGATTATAAGCTCCCTGTCTGAGATGACCCCTTCACGCTCAGAAAAACTGAGCAGAAGGGGAAGGAGGGTGTGGATGGAGGAAAGGTTTTCCTCAGGCATTCCATCACTGCACAATAGACACATGGGATATGACTGTTTGGAGGCATGAGCTGAGGCATATGTGCATGTGTGAGTGCGCATATGACAATGCTGCATGTGTGGGGTGTTGGGGGATGGCGTGCAGGGAGAGCAAGCCTTCGGGGAGGTGTAAAAGAGGAGAGGGGTGGAATTGTAGCTGAGGATGAGTGTCGTGATGGTGGGAGGGTGGGGGGTGGGGTGGTTGGGCTTAGGGTTCGAAATCACAACACGGTCTGTGTAATACACCCAGACACACACCACATCTGAAGTTAATCCAATCAGGGAGTAGCGTGGCGCTCTCATCCGCTCAAGACACACAAACATAAGGTCAAGAGCAGCTTGTATTAACACGATGATGTCAGGGACAAGTGGTGTAGATAATTGACTTTCTGAATGATTAAAAGGCTAAGAGAGATGGAGAAATGGAGGAAAAGCAGGGGGTTTGCAGCAGGTCCGGGGAAGCAGATGTGAAATAAAAAGCCTCATCTCATTAGCAGGTGGAAATCAACAACTGACTATTACTGAATTGCTGCAAGTTAGTCAAAGTTATGACTCATTTTGAACTCGTAAGTAATTAAAAGAGACCTGCATCTACCAGCCACATTTGTTGTCTCCTTCACATGTTGACATAACAGGTTTCTGGATTTAAATAAGAGTTCCGCCAAAGTTACTTTCTTTAATTTACATTCTTGAAGTTGCTGTACAGTTACATTAAGCATTTAAAAAGTTTCCTTATTTCTCCCAAACACGAAACATGTGCTGCAGAGTATCGTAGGAAGTGTTCCCCAGTTTGAACCTTGGCGGCGGTCTTTCAGAGTGGCGTTTGCATGTCGTCCTGAATGCCTACACAGGTACCCAAGCTTCTTTCCACAGTCCTAAAACATGCGCGTGAGGTTGATCGCTGACTCTTAATTGTCTGTTGGAGTGAGTGTGAGCATGAATGTTCATCTGTATCTCCGTGGCCCTGTGATGGACCAGCAGCCTGTCAAGGATGCATTAGCTTCTCGCCCAGTGACAGCAGCGATAGGCTTCAGCCCTCCAGCATCCCTAAAATGGGTGAAACGGTATAGAAAATAGTTTGGCTGGAGGTGTCTTGACATTTTGTAGTTCTGCAGAATCTAAGCATAATCCTCAGAGGTTATTCTGCAGGCCTGCTTTACCACTGAAACCAAAAGCACGTAATCTGCACATTTGTAAGAGCAAGCCTGCTCTGAGAATTGCACTGTTTTATTTACCAGAGAACAGGACACACTAATAAGAGGCATGGGGCACTGCACCGTTATATCTGGGGATAGAAAGCAAATGTGCTTTTGAGAGCCAAGTATACTGGTTCCTTTCATAGGCAACTTGGTTCCACCCATGATCGAATGCAACATTCTAAAAGGACTATTTACTCTTTTCATTTCCTCTTGTATATAACAGGCGAAGGAGCGTGTGGCTTGCTGTATGAAAACAGGACCTGGCCTAATGTTGCATGAAGACCATGGTGAATTCATATTGATGGGAAAGCAGCCTCTGAAGCCCAGCAGCTATGATTTTTTTCATAAGCCACCGGGAACAAGAAGTCAGTCAGCTGACAGGTGCTAACACCGCCAATTGTGGCGTGGATAAGAGATGGGACACAGCGAAAAGAGGCAGAGAAGAAAAAAAACATAAAGAAAAAGCAAAGGCAACAACTGCTCCTCTTTCTTGAAGCACTTCTGTGTGCGTGCTGAGTTGTGTGTGCTCCCTGCACCCCATTCCTTTCTATAGCTGGAGAGGATTTTACGGAAGAGACTGTGTAAACACCAGAATGCATGTCAAATATGATGAGTCTTGATAGCTGTAAAACATACCCAAGGACTTCTCCTCACTTATTATCTACAACCTGAGCCCTGGAGCAATGTCTGCATCTTTCTGCCTTGCCTCCATGCATGTCGCACCACAAGTCCCTCTCCAGAAAGCATTGATTATTTTGGCATGAGCCAGGGAGAAAGAGAGGTGTGATTTCTTTTGTATTTTCTCCAGGAAAAAGAAAAGAACAAACAGTGCAAATGACTATTTCTTTGAGCGCACAAAAATATGAGTACATAAAGAAGATGGATTTGAAAGTTGATTTGCACGCATGCTTGTGAGGCTCCTTCAGAGCGTATGTTTCGGCTGCTACAATTGATGCGTTTCGTTTATGTACATGTCATTTCTGAACTGTACATCAGGCGAAATATTTTTATCTTGAAGTAATTGTGCGCCTCTGCTCGCTGTGTCTTTGGGTGTATTGTGTGAGCCAGAAGGACTACTTGCGGAAGAGTGTGACCAAAGCCGGAGGCAGTGTGAGGCTCCAGGGAGCCACTCGAGATTGCAGGCAGAGGGACTGATAAGGCAGCTAGCCATTCATCAGGACAGATGAAGGCAGTAAAGTTGACTGGAGTAACCCAGGCATCGCCCCAGGATAGCTGTCAGCCTCTCAGTGGAGACCTGTGACTAACACATGCGAGCAGGGATGCATGCACACAAATAGCTGAAGAATGGGGGACGAGGGCAGAATGAATGGACCGGGAAGAGGAATAGGATTCAGGACTCAGGAGAGGAGGGAAAAAGAAGCATAATGGACCTCCAGGAGCTGGAGCCCCACCTCTTCAGAGCTATACCCAGCGATTGAGGCTCTTGTCTGGGGTGCACATGGCCCTCTCCGCTCCGAAAGCATCCATCAGACAGATATTACTGCAATCCAGAGGTGATACATTAGCTTGGGTGCCACGGGGACAGAGTGTGCTGCTGATGGATTTCTCTAGGGCTCTCTGCCGTTGTCACAGGGGCCTTTCAGGAAGAGAGCTGCTGCTCAGCTCACAGTTTGAATTTATTCCACAGTAATAGTCTTTGTATTTTATTCTTAATCATACTACCCAGAGGATGGATGTACATTTCCAGCAAAGAAAGTACCACTAAGTTGCACACTTATGAAAGCAATACATTACTTAAGCACTTAGGCCAGCCAAAGAGGAGAGATGAAGCTACTTTAGAGTGTTGCTGGTGTGTTTATAAAACTATATTAGTGTCTCACTGGCGCTTTGATAGAGCATGTACCATCAATTTGCACAAAGACTCTATCTTTGCTTACATAAATCCCACCTCAGGGTTATTATGAATCTGATTTATTTGCTCTGCTTATGTTTATTATTGTGTTTTATGGTTTATATTCTGTGTTAAACGCCACCAATAGGACTGAGGAGCATGTGTGTCGCATCCTGCAAGGAATGAAAATGGTTTATGGAGCAGTGAGTGCCAATAAACAGGCAGCCTTTTGGATGTACATCTTAGATGTTTTATGCATGATGAATTCAATACTTTAGCACAGGTTCAAGGCCAAATGGTAAGTGCTGACAGGACTTGCTACAGAAACAGGGGATTTAGCTGTGTGCTTTAGTTGGGATCTTATCTTATCTTTTTTTTTTTTTTTTTTTTTTGCTCTGGCTGCCAAAACCACCATTTCACCCCCAAATTCCGTGTCCATTTGTGGCCTGGACATCTGGACACAGGCGCCCAGTTTTTGTCGAGGACCAATAAAGTGATGTAGTGCGGAAGCCATGTGTTTGATCTGTCTGAGGCAAAATTTAAAGAAGACAGCTTGCCAAGGACAGCAGAACAGATTGATTTTATCACCACACCACTGAGCAATGACACACTGTCTTCAAAATGTTCTGTAGCAGCCAATAATAAGAAAATAAAGGGAAAGAACAATGCATAGTTTTCCAATAGATCACAGCCTAATCGATCAAAATATTGACCATTGGAACTAATTGACTATACTGCTTTCTGCCGACATATTTGACCTGCTGAAGGACTTGGACCACAAGACTAACCAATAAAACACAGGCTGGAGTAGGATTTGTCACTTGGTGCTTCGAGAACTGATCAAACAAGGCATAGCATTAAGGTTTAAACAATGTAGCACAAGTAAACAGTATAAACCTATAAGAAAAAAAAAACATTGACTAAATTCTCAACATTCTCATACAAAAATAATCACCTGAGATGATGAAGTAAACTGAAAGGAGAGCTGGATGACATTTGTTTACCTTCCAAAAATGTGCTCCTTTTTTTTTTTCTCTCCCCACAATTGTCTCTTAAGTCATTATTTTACTCATTTTTGTTGCTTTTTTTTTCATGTACTGTCATGCATTTTACTGAACTGTGCCCTGAGTGGTCAAACGTGTCTTGCAAGTTGATTGCCTTTTTTCTTCTAACATTTGCCTATTTTGTCAAAAATATCAAAGTACTGGGCCGTTTCAATGAGCTCTCAACCTTTTAACCATCTTTTAACCATCTCGACCATCTATTAACTGTGGTTTGCACCACATTTGTAGTTGACTTGTGGCGGCCAGTGAAACCAGATACCTGTACGGTCCTTTTAGATATTTCTGTACACTTACAAAGTTAAAATTACTTTGCTTTGCCTGTAGGGACCCAATACACGATGCCCCTTTTCATGGTAGAACATTTCCCCAAGTGTTAATGTAAATAACCATGTTGCTGCAAATACTGTCATGGTTTAGGGTTATTTTGCTCGGGTTTTAAGTTTCATTTTTTTGTGTTTTACTTGGTCCTTTTGTTTTGGTGATCTGGGTTCCATTTAATTTCAGTGTTCTTGGGTCTTGTCTTATTTTCTTGCGTCTGTCCTCTTCTGTTTCTGGTAACTTTATATGTTGTTTTATTTTGAAGGTCAGTCTTTGTCTCGTTGTTTTCTGTTGTACTTTCCTTGGCCTGGTCTCCCTGATTGTTTGCACCTGTGTCTTGTCAGCCCTGTGAGTATCTGTTTGTATTCCTGGTCTGTTCGTTCGTTTGTTTGTTTGGTTTTATGGGAGTAAAGAGCTTTTTGTTAGCAGCAGTGTTACCAGATGGACAATAATTATCCTATTTGTGAGATAATTTTGACCTCTGTATGATATGTTTAGTCTATCCTTACTTCTCTTTCTCACACAACCACACTTCCTTAGCCTCACACCATCAGCAAACTTATTTCTCATCCGCCATTGTTTTAAAGTACAATGATATTTAGCAAAAATAGGATAGTTTCTTGCTGTCTGTACGATAATTTGGTTTTGCGTATCTGGCAACACTGGTTAGCAGCGCTGTTTGTTAAAGTACTTTAGTTTTGAGATTCCTGCCACCTCATCTCCTGCATTTGGGTCCTCTCACCTCATAACAAACACACTTTCTGTTATCGCTCAGAACTGCTTTGATCATCTCGGTCTCTAACAAAGGTGTACACCAATTATCATCCAAAAATAGACCGAGGGTTGTTTTAACAGTAAATCTGTCCTCAAAGCAGCACATCTTCCAAACTGTCGAGTTAGATGTTTAAAAAAAAGCTTTTTAATGGGAATAAAAGCTTAGCAGGAAAAGACAAAGGGTTGCTACTTGAGCAGTGTTACTCTAGAGCACAAACATTTAACATAACGTCAGCTTTTACTTAAAGGAACATTTGGGTTATTTCCTTTAATTTATTTTTTAACTTTTTTTTTTTTTTTGGTGAAGTCGGTGGAGTCAAGTTGATCCATCCATCCATCCATCCATCCATCCATGCATCCATCCATCCATCCATCCATCCATCCATCCATCCATCCATCTTCTATATTCATTTTAATCCTTTGCAGGGTCACGGGGGTCTGCCAAGGCCTGTCTCCGCTCATTATAGGCGAGAGGCAAGGCTACACCCTAGACAGGTTGTAGCGCAAACCATTAAAATTAAAATTAAACCGGAAGGATATTGACCATAATGTTTTCACACAGATATGGTTTGAACTAACTTTAATTAATTTCTTAATAAATAAAATATCTATGTCAATAATTTGGTTAAATTTATAGATCCCCTAATAGAAAGCGTTTCTGATAAAACAATTAGGACGTTTGTACTTTAAAACCATAATTAAACTATTATCCATAAGTAAAGCCATTTCTCACAACACGAGGCATTAAAGAAAACTCAGCAGTGCAATCTAAGCTTCAGTGTTTTCACAACCATTCACTGCTTCTTCAACATGCCAACTCGCTCATTGTTTTAGGGCCAGGTGAGAATGATCAGCTCCGTCCTAATTCACAGACCTAGATTTCACAGTGTTTACATTCCAGGTGTAAGAGGGAGAATCCCTTCATGTTTCTACCCCAGTGCCTGTCTCTGCTGTGAGTGAGTGTTTGATAGCTGGTGCACTATGAGACAGACAGGCCTGCTCCAAGACGATGGCATCAAAAAGCCAACGATTGACAGCTACTGACAGCCATCTTCCTCCTAAACACACTTCAGGTCCCCTGCGCTCCCCCTTTCCCTCTCTTCTCCCCTCCTCTCTACCTGTCTTTTTCTTTCTGTCGGGGGAAATTGAGGAGATAAAGAGAGCGATATCGTAAACTGGCACCTGTCAGTGTGTTTTGTTTTGGTCAGAGCGCACGGCACATTCGTAAAGTTTTAAAAGAGATTTTTTGAAGGATTTAGTTCTTTCAAAGATGCAGTTTGAATCTCCAGGTGATCTACATGGTCCCTCGCACTAGTTTATATAAATCTGAGCATGAGCTTCGGCAAAGGCGATGAGGAAAAAAAGGAAAATGCCGTTTGCAAAAAAGAAAAAATAATTTCTTATGACCTCTTCCCTGTAAGCAATCAATCAGAAATACATTTTTGACCTTAATTTGGCTAAATATGTGAAGACAAAGTATTTACAGCAGACACTTAACCCTCTTAGTTGAATTTTCCAAGAGCTGTCACATCAATGTGAAATGTTGTCACAGAGACCGAAATCCCTGACATGAAACACAAAGAGCTCAAGATCTTCGCCAGCCAGATATGCACATCCATGCACACACTTGCGCACAAAAACAAGCATTCGTGGCAATCAAGTAAACACGAAGCCTAAACAAACGCTTGCATCTGCGCACACGCGCCTGAATTTCTCAGGTTGTCGCTGGGTTTCATCAGCCTCAGTTTGAGTCTGTGTTTCTTAATCGTGCTCAACCTGTGGAGCCATTATCTCCTGACACACTTACTCTCCTCTAAATGATTTCTCTTCATCTTCTGCAAGCCCCCTAATCAAAACTGAAAGAAGAGATCTTAATGCCATTCAGAGGACCCACTGCTTTCAGCTGCATTTACTGTCATTATCAAAATGGATGGTGGCAGCTGAGAGCTCAGATGTTCCTTCACATCACGAAGGAGTTTCCCTTAATGTGTCTTATGATCTTTGCTGTTGCTGCTTTTGACTGAGGGCCTTTTGTTAGGGACTTTACTAATCACATTACAGGTCTGACTTATTACCTATGGCGGCCTGTGCCACTGGTGCTGTTCAATGAGACCATTAGCGCTTGTTGAAAAGGGTGCAGACAGAGGGCGAATATAAAATTTCACCTTACTTGACACTGGTGGTCTCTTTGTAGAAGAACATTATCTCAGGGGAGTCTGCACTGAAAAAGAAGAAGAAGAAGAAAAAAAAAAAGCAAACAAAAACACAACAGTCCAGAGTAGTTACCGTGACAACACTGGAGTAAGTGACTCGTTTTTAGCCTTGTATAAGAATTATCTTCAAGATTTTTCCTTGTGTGCTCAATAAAAAAACAAATGATACACTGAAGCAAATAAATGATTTCACTGTAAGCTCAGTGTGACACTTAATTAGTTTTCGAGTAGGGGTGTTGATGTTCCCCAGTGCAACTTATCTTTGAGCTGTCACTGCTGTTGTCACTCCTGAACAGTAGAAAATTATTTATTGAAAGAATGTATCACCAGCTCTATTTTTCAAACTTACCTTTCAGATGTGCCAATGTTGGGATTTGATAACATCTCCGTCTCCCCTGTTAATCTGCAGCTGGCTGCTGGGCGTGTTTGCTCAGGTTTTATATGTAATTACCATTTTTAGACACATTACTGTTGGAGAAAGTGATTTTTATGCATCAAGTCCATTGCCAAAAATTTTTTTTAAATCTCCCTCGGCTTAATATGTCAATTATTAAATCATAATTACATTTCCTTTGGAGCCATTAGTTATGGGGGCTTATAAAATCATAGGCCAATAACTTTTCTTTGCTTTTCAGATAGTTAAAAGAAAAAAAATCATTAAAATCTCAATAATGTGTCTGAATTCTTCCCATAATTTAGCTAACAAAGTGTGGAGATGATTCATGGCAGATGAGGGCGTGATTTATAATGAGATTAAAGCTTAATGGAGTAAGATTTATTAATGATGAAAGCACATACACAAAGCCTTTAATGCATTTTCCTCCACACTCACTCCATTCCCTCCAACTTCAATGGCACATTGCTCACTCATCTGTAGTCAGCTGCTGGGTCCAGTTACTAAGTTGCGGTAACAAATTCTTACAAGAAATTATGCACAAGCACGGACAGGCCAGCCTTTAAGTGATAGCCACAATATGCATTTGCCTTTAAAACTTATGGGGGGAGTTTAATTTATTGAGGATGTCACATGGCAGGAATGAGTAATTATTCCCAACGCCCCTGTGGACCCCAGTGGTTAATGTATTCCAGGGCCCTAGGGGGAGCTGTCAGGAGGAGGACACCATCTCTGCCGCTCTGATCACTGACCATGTTGGATGGCTCAGGATTCAGTATTCTTAATACGCGACCACAAATCTTTCTCCGAGGGTATGCATTATTATGCTTCTCCCTCTTACTCTCTTCCCTGGGTCCTAATTTTTCGCAGTTCTGCAGAACCATTGAGGTCGAGACTTTCTCTTACGTGCGATATCCTTGGTAAAGTTCCTCAGTAACAAAACAACTGCTAGACGGCTTTACAACGTGAAGAGTGTAGGGGATAAAATACAATTTACAGAAAGCCCGTTTCGTTGCAGCTGCTTTTTCAGAGGGGGGAGTTGTTTTAGATTTGCTGTTTGAAGTCTTAGCTATCAAAGATATGTGTTTATAACTTTTGAAGACCATTGTTTTGTTGACTTACTGTCTGCTATACAGCATGATTTTCGTGGCTCCTGGTCAATGAACGTAAGGCCGCTGTGGACACTAATTTATCAAGCAAGAGAACACAAACCTTCACTTTAATTTTATTATTGTTTGAGGTTCAGTAACTGGGCCAAACATCTTCAATGGTATCAGAGGCAGAAGTTCTTTTACCAAGAAGACCGTTGTTCTGTTGACTTCCTGTCTACTATTTAGACAAATAAAGGGGGATTTTACTGTCATTTGTAAATGACCCCAAATCATTTAGTACAGCCATTCAACTTTTGAGAATAGTCAGTCATTGTTTGTGCCATCTACTTTTCGCAGGCATGTTTTACCAACCCGGTCTAGTCCAAAACGACTCAAGAACTGTGGTCAAACTGTAGACGAAAGAAGTGTATTTGGGAAATAATTCATGTCTGCGATTCTTTGTCTTTTAGCCAAGTTAGCCTTCTAATTGAGAATGTAAATGCTGTAGTTCTTCCTACCAGCATGGTCTGTTAACTTTGCGTTAGTGTCCCTGTCACTGCTAGAATAACCTAAGGGAAAACTGCATTATCTTATCAGAAATGGAATTACTAATACAATTGTCAAATATTTTCTTTGTCAGTAGGTCGTGTAGTAATGCGGGCTCACTTTGTTGTGCATGAGAGTACAAGCTCTCAGACTGTACTCCGTGCACTCGTTTACTATGTAATGTGCCATGACAGCTATAGTGTTATTCGTGTACAAATTTATATTTCCATGTTAGCCCAAAGCTGCACTGGTGATCTTAAACAAAACGCACCCTGCAGATAGACATTTGCTTCTAAGCAAACTGGTTATTGCACGGAAGACACACGTGGCCCGAAGGACAGAATACATAAATGAATAGTACTTTTATACATTTGGCTTTCTTGTAGTATTAACCATTTAGCAACCATATGATATATTAATGGAATGTAATTTTATTCAAGAGCATGCTTTTTTTCATAGCAAAATATTTGTGGGATTGCAAAGAGACGATGTAACTTGACTACTATTGGACCACCAGCTGTAAGTGGAGCATGGAGCATGTCATTATCGAGCTAATTAATTTTTTTCTTGTTGTTAATGTTAATGCATGTGCCCAAGAAACAAATAATATTTCACCTGTGATGTAGCTCAAATTTTGTTCAATTTTCTTGAAAAGTGGCTGAAAATCAAGACTCATAATCAGCTACAAGACCCTTTTCCTTTCAACTACCAGGAATAATGTTTTGTTTATCAAGCCACTGAACCCTCAGTCGTCATGAGCTGACAAAGTTTAGAACATGCTGTCTGGGGCGTTTGTCTGGAGACACTATTAAACTGCCTCCACAAAGTTCAAGCAGAGTGTAACTTTTATTTCTAGCCCTCAGACTACCCACGAGTGTAGCTCGAAGACAAATAAAAGGCCTTGCTCTTTCAAATAGTGCTGATAATATCCTTGCCTTTTGCATCCATGAGAAATCTCCCATTATCTATTGATTCAGTCTCACCCTGCGTCTCAGTGACTTACGCCTCCCTCTAATTCCCATTACCGGGAACACTGTACCCTTATCAAGGGAAACAATAAGCTACTTGTCAGTGCTGCAAGAAAATATGAGGAAGCATCTGCCCGGACTAGAGGAACTCATGACTCTGTGGAGAAAAAGCTCCCTCCCACTGTCTGCCCCCTCTACCCTCATCCCTCCCCTTTGTCAGGCCTCCCTGTGACCTCTTGGAAGGCGTGGTGGCAGGAGAGGGAACTGTACAGCCAAGTTAATCTGATCATCAGGAGATAAGGCAGAAATTGAGTTTTGCTCCTTCCACAGGGGGCAGTATCTTGATCTGCTGCATTTTGGGTATATGTTGTGACTTGTAATGCATGTTAAGGGGACTAGTTAAGTAGAGGTGGTCATCCACACTTTCTCATCTCCCATCCCTATATAGAAGCTGTGAACCTGTCACAGATATGTCTCTGTTGATGATGGCATCTGACTTTTTTTTCTCAGCTGCCCCAGTGCAGGGCTGTTATCTCCTTCCTCCCTGCTATGTCTCTCTGCTCTTTAAGACAAAGGGTAATAAAGCTATAAATTGTGTGGTCTGCGGAAGGTATGGACATTCTGTCTGGGAGACGCTGTAAGAACTGCCATAAAGCACCCTCAAAGTCATAGCTAAAGATTTACAGTTATTTAACATCCTCCTCTTCCCCTAAATCACACTGATAAGAGAATTAAGTGATGGCTATAGGTTCTTTGTCCTTAGTCCATTGATTTTCTTCGCCCCTCAGAAGGATCCTGAACATTATAATTATTGAGTCCTGTAGTTTAATGCAGGTTTACAGAGTAGAAGAGGCGCCCTCAGTTCGATTCTAACACAGTTAAAACAAAAGGCACCCGTTTTTCAATTTTGTAATGGGCTTCCAATTGTGCTTCATTTACCTAGTTTGGCCAGAAAATGGTTTATTCAAGGCCTCTGTGCTATAAACAGCTTCTTTGTGCAGTGACAAAAACTGAGAGAAGGCTCTATTTATTTTATTTTTATCTTGGATCCGGGTCTGCTTCTTCAGCAATTATTCAGGCATGTGGGGAAAAGGATTTTTTTTTTTTTCTAACCCATGTTTTTCATCAAGAACATGGCTTCTTTTCATAATCTTTTACTCAATAAAATGATCTGTGACATCAAGAAAGCATTACTTCTCGATACAAATCAAGCTCAAGTAGTACGTGTGGGAGTTTATCCTCATATTATCAAAGGTTTATCTGTCCTGTAATCTGCTGGTCAGAAAACAGGGTGTAAATTTGTTCTGTGTGTGTGTTTGCAGATGCTTTGTCGTGAGAAACTTCTTATATACGTGAAGTTGCTTCCATGAGGCATTTAAAGCGGTGGGTCATCTGCAGTAGTCACTCGTGGAAAACATTTTCTTTGATGTGGAAGAAAGGAATTCAAAAACTCTAGAGGACATATATGCATATTTAGAAATGATGTTGGTGAAAAATACCACAATACACTGTATTTATGTGAATGTGTATTTGCACACACATTATTTACATTTTAAACTAACATTTTTGCTGTAGAATAAAATGATAAGCCAAGCCCGACAAGACCCATGGTAACAGAACTCGACATCAAAAAAACGAAGCCGTCAATCACAAAAGATAAACTCCAAAGCAAAAATGCATTGTTTCTAAGTTTGTAAGTATGTAAACGTTTTATAACATACAACTTCTGTTGCAAAAATAGGACAGTCATGGTTGAATAAACTTGTTTAAACCAAAAATGACACATTTACAAAATGTGGGTTTTATCATTTGTGAACACTCTTAAAAATTACAGCTTTAATTTTGTTCTTTAATAAGTGTGCCTTCAAACGTTTGAAAAATTAACAGCCTACTACAGTTCTCTAGTTCATTGCTGTATTTACAACCAGAGTCTGATGTACTATTCGCACTTGACTAAAATTACCCCAGGACCTGCAGTAGTTCTGAAGTTGCCCCCTGACATCTGGATTTAGTTCAGTGCATCCATGATGGATAAGTGAAGCCTGTAGTTTTACCCTGATTTGCAGAAATTGATCCTAAAAGTGACGTTTGCATTGCATTTTATTCAAGCGCCAACCGTCTTACTTCCACGTTGAGTCTTATGCGGAGCTAAGATTGGCTGCAGTTCCACGACTGACCAATAGAGGCTGGCTGCAAAAATTAGTCTATCTTCATTTACTCCCATCTTAAAATGTCCAACTTTAGAGCAGAAATAAACATGTTTACAGCCTGGTTAAAAAAAAAACATTTTGGTCTCAATCGTTTGATTTCACAACCATGACAGCTCTGAGGGGGGTGAATCTTTTTGTACCACGCCAGGAGAGTTTATATCAAGCAATACATTTCTTTCTAATATTATTGATTGGCAGTCAGTTAAGCCAATTACTAGATGTTATCATATCCTCATCCGTAATTTCTTACTGTGTGATGGAGCCATGCGTGTCATCATCTCGTTCTCCTGCTGATCTGGACTTCTTGTTTTATAAGTCTCCCTGTGAAGCTTAATTCTGATTAATTTCTTTATGTTTATCAGATAAAAATATCAGATCATTACACTATATGGGGGTGGATGTAGGCTGAAACTGTAAAATATCTCACTATGGATCGCGATTGGCAAAATCGCGCCAGGAAAGATGTAGAAAAGGTGGCGAGAAGAATTGTTTAAAAAAGATTCCAGCCCATAAATCAGTGAATTACTGACATGTGCATTCATATGGGGTTAAAATTATCTCATGAACTAGTGTTTGCTGAAATAGAGCAGATCATTTTCAGTAGAATTTTTACTTTACAAATCACAGATGTGGCACATTCGGACGGGATTAAAATCACAGACGTCTTCCGTGATTATTACAAATCACCCCACATCCCCAGATAATTTTAATCCAATGCGTATGGGGCATAAGACTAGAAATAAATGCGCACTCTATTACAGTATTGTTGTAGTGCTGAGGCCAATAAATAGCCAAGAAATAAAGCCAAGAAATAAATATTGCTGTAATACCTCTACTATTATTCCAAACACCACTGTAAGAGCAATTCATCCATTCATGAGCTATACTCGATTTATTCTGAATAAGATTTAAGGGAGCTTGAACTCTTGGACACTCCTGAATGAGTGTGGGAGCTCAGGAGCAGATGCTAGTGAGTAGATTCTGTACAGGGTACAATGGTTTTCAATGGGATGGGTACTAGAAACAATTCCACAAGCAAGACGTTTTGTGAATTGAAAAGGCCAGAACAGTCGGGGCTAACAGACAAATAAGAATCTGCGGTCAGTTCCTAATCGACAGTAAATGTAACAAATTTAAGCCCAGTCTGCTCTGATTAATCAGCTAAGTTGGCCCCTCAATGCTCCGATCACCGTTCCATGTCAGCTCTGCTGGAAATTTGAAAATTCAAGAACAGCGTCTTTGGTTGACTCTCTCAAGTTCAAGTCACCAAGATTATTTTGAAAATGATCAATCTTTCCCATTTCATCACAATCACAACATTTACTTACTCTAACTATTACTAATACAGTAATATCTGCTAGTCTACCTACTTGGTGAAATTATGATCTTTATTAATAATAGATTATATTTCACCTTCTATATAATCAAAGCGTTTGTGCTCTCAAAAGATTTAGTCATATTACAGGCGTATTCTGTAGCTTTTCTGTTGAGGTCAGTGTGATATTTGAATTTACATGAAAGTATACTTTGGCAAACACTCTGCTTTTTTTCCCGCTTACCTTTTTCATGGAAAAGGACACACACAGAAAGACAAACATACACACCTCCATCTACGCTCAGCCCTCAGGCGCCACAGAGGGCCACAGCCCGCTTACAACTGCCTGACTGTTGGCTTCTTAACAAAGATGCAGGAAATGTAATTAAATCATTTACCTTTGATACCCAGCCAGCTTTGTAATTAATTAATTCACCCAGGGTGTGCGGTAATTACATTCACCATGAGACAAGAGAGGAAGAAAAAAAAAAAAAGTAATACCTCATACTTCGGGGAGAAAACCTGACGCTGTGCTCTCTCTCGCTCGCTCTCTCTCATCCACCTGGCTACAGCAGCATCCTCAGAGACAGTGAGTAAAGAAGCCTATGTAGTTGAAATAATGACCGTATGATGATGTTTAGGTCTCATCCGCCAGTGCGCCTGAGGCCACATCAGGCTGTGGCAGGAGAACGGACCTTCCTCACACATCTCCCTCATTTGTGGCGACCTTTGAGGTGGCTGTGATGTGGGAAGGTGATTGCTGTCAGCATCGTCAGTGTCACACAGCATCTGATGAGACCAGTGTTACCTTTTGGAAGAACAGCACATAATGATACCTTATAAAGGTGCAAGTTGTGATGGAAAATCCACATAACAGGTCAAACATTAGTGACATCGACTTTACATGCCATGGCAATCCATACAGCATTATATATATATATATATATATATATATATATATATATATATATATATATTACTGAATTATAACTTTCACAATTGTTCCTATGAGTCACTATGTAAAAATGAACTTTTTATAGATAGAAAAACACTCCTAATAAGGTTTTGTGCATCACTGTCTTTTAGCTCTTCATCATTGGTATATTTTTGTTTAAATGATTAGCACCTATGAAAACATGGTGCATAATGCTCAGAAGTTAGCCCAAAGCAAGTTCTTCGGTATCCTTCTTTTGCCTTTCCAAGAACACCAGCTTTTTGAACCCGTGAGCTTCCATCAGCCATTTTTTTTTCTCCATATCACTTAGCAACTGCTCTGCCAGTCACGCAGAAGAAATACAGCGGTCTTGTTTTTCTTTTCTTTTTTTTTTTTTTCTTCCTTGGTTTGTAAATTACTGCCAGAGCAGAGTTAAAAGCATCTGAAAAACACTTGCGTAAATTATTGTCAATAAATTGCAGTGAATTATTTGGATCTGCAAGAAGTTTGATTTACAATTCAGGCCTGACTGCGTGTAGATGAATTGTCCCTGAAAGCTGCTGGGAGGATGTGGCGGGCTCCATGTGAACATTCATCATTCCATACTGGAGCCATTTTTAATGCGTACCACTATTAGGGCTTGTTCTGTTATACTCATAATAGGAGCATACACCAGCTTCTGCATTTGAGACTTTCTCTCTCTATAGTTTTTATACTTTGTTTTCTTTTCAGATCTCAATGACCTGCAGAATTCTTTTCAGATATTATTTGCCTATAACGTATGCCCAACGTTGCAGCCTATCAAGCCCTTTTCCAGTCTTGCCTTGCTTCTTTATAACGCTAAGATGCATAGTCATCATTTTTCTCTTTGTGAAGGACGTGGGACCCCTACAGTCTACACCCCTCTTTTGTTGACGAGTCAGAGTAAGCATGAGCTACCCATTTTGTTGCAAAGCCCCATAAATAGTTGTGTACAATGCATTGTGTGTTGACACGCTCCTCCTATTACTGTCATCAAAGTTTTCTGCAGCTTATCCGTTAATGGCTGTCGTGTCAGTTAGAAGACAGGATGCCATTTGTTGAAGGCTGAAAGCACAACAGAAGCTTGAAACCCTCCAACTGAGTCATCTCGCTTACCATTATACATAAGGGTATAAGTCTTAAATCTGCAGATTGTAAAAGAAATGTACCTTTTCGTTGGGTTATTTAAAATAAAACACAGTTACATGCCCCAAACAGGATTGGAGGTTTCTTGCTTGGTCACTGTCTTGTTTCCTGTTCTGTCATTACTCTTTAAACCTCTCTGTCTTCTCTGCCATGATGTCCACTGCAGCTCTGTGAGCTAGCTCCATCATTGTTGATATATGGTACACTGCGGTAAAGAGGTATGCATTTGTCATAAGAGACAACTTGGACAGGAGTCCGAGGCTGGAAAGTTTTTCCAATAGCAGGGACGGAAGACCTCGACAGCTGGATAGCACATCTACAAAATAATCCAAGATTCCTTCAAATGTTAGTGAAACTGATATTTTTACATCATTAAAAACTCCTTGGTATTGCTTTAATTTGCTTTAATGCAAGCCTATTACTTTGTATATGGGAAAATGAAACGCTGAGAACCTTTGTAAATTATAAATAATAAATCATTTTCTTTTAAACTTTGTTATATCAGAAGTCAGCCCAGTCACCAGAGTGAAAATATACCATCATCCAGCAAACTATGAATTCATATGAGCTTTACGTACACAAATGCTACAAATGTTTGCCTTACAAACCCTAAACCAAAAGCACATCTAGAGGTATAACTGGATTTCTTAGTTATAACTGTATTTTTTATTTTTTGTGAACATTCCATACGATTACATCCCTGTAAATCCGATTTAAAACTATTTGCTTTCTGTCATTTTATGTGGCTTCTGAAGTCAGACAGGAATACCGACAGTAGCATCCATCCATCCATCCATCCATCCATCCATCCATCCATCCATCCATCCATCCATCCATCCATCCATCCATCCATCCATCCATCCATCCATCCATCCATTTTCTGCAACTTATCTAAGACCACGTATCAAGGCTCTCTACCACAAAACCACTTTAAATACCCATCCATTTGTTAGATTAAGATTAACATGTTCACTAATCTGTGGCGTCTACCTTGACAACGATACAGACAATTTCCACAGAAAGACGACGCACTTGCCCATCAAAGCCCGATGGCCAAGAGCAGTCGGTAAAGAACTGGAACTCTAATGTCCTGAAGCAATGAGTAAAGCTGTCATGTCATGTAATGACAGCATTTAGATCCCCCTGAGATCTAAAACGCATTTAACCAAACCATACGCTCCCTTCTTAATGGTTAGTGATATTTCTGTAAACGCACCCAACAATTAACAAGGGAAAAATGGGGCTGGCATTAACCTCTGGGTATTCCATGGATGTTAACACCCCTCTCCTTGAACCTCATCTCTTCTTCTGAATGCCCATCCTCATGCTTCGTTCATCTCTGTTCCCTAACCCCCTACCTCCATTGCTATTGCTCCCTATGCTTGGGGTCCAGTGGAAGTGATTTATCTTAGCGTGAAAAGACTTGTGATGACGCTGAGACAGGAGGCCCTAAGCCCTTGGCATTGAATGCTTCGATGGCGTTTGCATGAAGTTCACAGCCCTGGAGCCACAATAAATGTCAAGTGCAACAAACGTCCTGTTAATAAGATAGAGCACTGCCAAAGCCACGGCCTGCTTATTGGCTTCGCAAGCAGAAGATGGTGTCTTTGTGTTTGTGTGTGTATACAGTGTATAAACTCAACTTCATTCTCTCCCAGAACAAAAAGCAACATATCTTGGATTTCATAGATACAGGCTGCACCCTAAAAGCAGTTATGAGCTTTCCTCTGCAGAGGTTTTATTTGACAGCTATGTAAAAAATGAGAAAATGTTGAAGGTGAGGGCCGCTGTAAATTCAAAGGAGTCAATCAAATCAAAACAGTGTGTGTTCTGCACATTGTTAAACACAAAATCTGCTTTGTTTCAGTGTTCAGCTACAGGCAGAATTGAAATTGTATCATGCATGACAGAAAACTGTTGACTTTTCATTCCTTGTCAGGGCAAGCTGGGGGCTACTTAGAATCTAAATTTCCTCCCTTTCAGATTTGATTTGTAAAAACAAAACACTTCTTTTGTAAGAACTTTCTTGTGCAATTGTCTCAAAATTTAGGTCATGCTCAGTGCTGCCATCCCATGGATCTTAAATTGAATATGTCAATAAATGAGGGGGAAAAAAAGGGAGCACTGTGCTTTGCAGTGTGCACATGTTTAATATATCCATTAAATATGCAGTGATAGAGAATCAGATTTTTTTTTTCAAGCCTTTAAGAGAAGCATATTTTCAGTCCAGGACAAAGTGAACAAGCAGTAAGAGCTAAATCTGCTTTTGTGTAGTCGATGGTACACCTGCTTCTGTCATGTGCTCACCCTCTCTGCTCAACACTTGTTATAACCCACATCATGGCTTCATGTTTATAAAACAACACTCCCATATTATTTCAGTCCATGTTTACCCACAAAGTGTGTGCAAGATACACATCATATTGTTTTAAAAAAAAAACTGCTTCCTCTTCCCCCCCAACTGAAATTTACAAGGTGCTTTTATTCAATTCTGTATGTCATGCAGGGATTCAACTGCACACTTCAAAATGTTATCTCATTTGATCAACCTCTCTTACTTCAGGAATTTCCTCATTGGTTTGAAAACAAGAAACAAAGCAGGAACAGGGCTTCATGTTATTAGAATTATCTGGGGAAGTGCAGTCCACATGTATCATCTCCACCAGTGACATCCACAGTTGATAAACTGCATTTCCTGCCAGAGGACGACACTGAAGGTTATAGCTGAGATTAAAAAGAACAAAACAGGCTCCTGACTTGAATGATGAGACCTGCTAGAGCACTCCAAATCATTTGGATAATTCACAGAAGCAGGAGTGTTTGAAACCTTGATCTTGATGAATCTTTCAGTGGATCCTAAATATGTATAATGTCAGCGTTAAACATGTTATATACTTGCCAGGAGAGTTGGAGCATGAAAGCATATGCAGACACTTAAACTTGCAAATAATTGCATTCAACTAATTCTTATATATATATATATATATATATATATATATATATATATATATATATATATATATATATATATATATATATATATATATATATATATATATATATATATATATATATATATATATATATATATATATATATATATATATATAGCGCTGGGTTGCTTCTTTCTCTGTTGAACTGATTCACAGACATCACAAGCAGCACTCACAGTTGGTTCAGCTCAAGAATTGTGGCCTGCTGTGTATCCAGCCCTCAGCAGTGACCAGTAAGCTGTGTTTGTTCACCAGCACCAGACATACTGAGGTAATTTATGAGCCTCTGGCTGCAGTCTGATTACAGCAGTACTTGTAAAATGTATTTTGGCATGTATGCAAGGTTTTACTGGAGCTCACCCTGTCACACATTATCCATACATCAGTGCTGAAAGAGAGGTGAAACACAAGCAGAAGAGGGAAGGTGGAGTAGTCAGAGTAGTCAGTGTCAAGAAAAAGGCATTGTTTAATCCTCAAGAGCATCCACTTTGGAAATGGTTTCCATCAGTTGTCAACACCTCATATTTTTTTCTAGTATATAAAATAGATCACAATTACCTAGACTGACTATCTTTTGGGTAACGTTTTTAAAGAAAATGCAATGCTCCTCAGTAACTTGAGTATGAGTGTATAAACAAACCAAGATTATCTGACAGCCCTCCACAGAATCAAATATTGAAATTCTCAGTAAATCCTCCCTTTGAATCATATCTGTTACTTGGATGTTAAGGATAAGTACGACTTTCAATCAGACAACAGAACCACATGGGAAACCAATTCCTGGTCCATATCCAGGCCTTGTCTGAGCTTTCTGGGCAGCATCCATGAGGTCTGCTACCTGTCACCTAACTTTCAGCATGATCTGTACAAGCAACATGTAACCAGAACAACTGTATCAACACGCATGTGAAGCCCAGCCTGCCAGGCTTTGTGTCACAACATGCATGTATGACATGAAAATTCCTATATTTGATTCCGCCTATGGATTGTGCTTGGATATGTGCCACCGTCACACGAGTACTGACTGACTCACTTCTCAAGAATGGGTCTTTACATCTCAAGAATCCTGTTTTCCATAGCAACAAAGACCAAGCGGAAATTGTTAAGAGTTCGTGCAATGTTGAATAGGAGTCAATTTTATCAAAAATTCAGGATAGTTTTTGTTCATGTCAGTGACTTCTATTCATTTAGACTTTCACATTATAACACTATAACAAGTAGGTGTGATTACCGTCTTCTAGATACAGCAGACTTTGTTGGTTATAGAACCCAGTTAAAAACTGGTTCAGCTTGGGAGTGTTTTAGGAACAGTTCAGACTTTGCTTTTCCACACCGAGCAACTTAAAGGGCAACGTCATCGCCGTGAGGTTCCTCCAATGTCCTCTTCAGGATCACGGTGAGGAAAGGACATGTTAATGTATTTATCTTGTTTTCTATCAAAAGAAACAACAAAGACAAAAAGGCCATGTATAGATTCCTGAATGCAATGGATTTGATTAAATTAGTCCTTCACTTACATGTGAATTGTCTCTCTGGCTTGGCAAACTGAGGTTGTGGTTTCCCTTTTAAGAAGGGGGACTGAAGGGTGCATTCCAAGTACTGGGGAGTCACTCTGCTCTGCCTCCCTGGTAAGGTCTAAGCAGGGGTATTGAAGAGGAGAGTCTGATTGACTGTCACACATCCGATTTAGGTAGAACAGTGCATGTTCCATCCAGCTCCTGGAAAAGCGGACCACTTCTACACCCTCACTGGAGCCTTGGAGGGGGCATGGGAGTTTTCCCAACCAGTCCACATGTGCTTTGTGGACCGCGAGAAGGCATTTGATTGTGTTCCTCGGGATGTCCTTTGGGGGTTCCTCTGGGAGTATGGTGCACTGGGTCCTAGTGTTACAGGCTATTCTGTCCCTGTACAAGGGGTGTGAAAGTTTGCTTCACATATCTCCTCGTAAGTTGGATTCATTTCCAGTGAGGTTTGAACTCTGCCAAGGCTGCCTTTTGTCATTGATTCTATTCATAACTTTTATGGACAGAATTTCTAGGCACAGCCAAGGAGCAGAGGAGGTCTGGTTTGGTGACCTCAGGACTGCATCTGTGGTTTTTGCTGATGATGTTGTCCTATTGGCTTCATCAGATCAGGATCTTCAGCTCTTGCCTGGAGCGGTTCACAGCCGAGTGTGAAGCAGCGGGGATGAGAGTCATTACCTCCACATCTAAAAACACGTTTCTCAGTCAGAAAAGGTGGAATTCTCTCTCTGAGTTTGGAATAAGGTGCTGAGTTTAAGTGTCTTTGGGTCTTATTCATGAGTGAGGGGAGAATAGAGCAGGAGATTTACAGGCGGATGAAATATGTTGGTTTTTCTTTTCCCCAGTTATTTTAGTATTTAGTATATATTTTTTTAATCTTTAATTTTAATCTTTAATCTTTATAATTGTGTGACTATATCACCTTTTTTTATTCTTTAGGATCTATATTTAATTTAGTTAGTTCAATTAGTTATTTAGTTAGTTTAATTATTTTATTAGTGATCACCTTAATTTAGTCATATAACATTTTGTTGCTACAATGATAATACAAATTAATTCTATTCTATTCTATTCTATTCTATTCTATTCTATTCTATTCTATTCTATTCTATTCTATTCTATTCTATGCAGCCCAAATAGAGCTGGGTAGGCTACTGCTGATGCTCCTGAACCTGAATAGGAAAAAGCTAGTATAGATGATGGATGGATGGAAAATAATCTTGACAGATTGGGAAAAGAAATCTATAATACTACATGCTATGCAGGAAAGGGTGAACATGAAAAGGTCTCACTCGAATTCTCAGTATCATCCCGATTCCAGGCTAAATATAATATTCCTGCGTTCATTAGCAATATTGTCAAGCAAGTACGGTAGGAAGCAAATAAACAATTGCTCTGACCGAACTGCCTCAGTGCATTTGTGTTATTTATGACCCTCTTGCAAATATAAATTGAGGTGAATAGAAAATGAAGCCCTCTCAAGGGTGTCATTTAAGTCATACTGGCAAGCAGTAATTCTCAATGCAGAAGACAATGCAGTCTGCATATGATAATGCTTCCCGAGGATAAAATATGGCTGTTACTTGGCGTGTGTGTGGGCTGTGTCAATCGGATATGCAGAGAAGCAGCATGTGCTCTGGGTGGATCAATAAAGTGCATAGGATTTGGGATTTATGATGACATCCTATTGATCATTTAGGGGCTGACTGTTTGAGGCACTCAGAGATGCCAATAGGTATCATAACTAAATCAGATGTTGGACAGAATTGCTGTATAACAGAGGATAAACTATGGATTTTCACTCTGACAGTTACTATCACACCTTTTTTTCCAGGATGATAACTAGGTAAATGCAGTCAGAGTACGATTCAGCACCTTGTGCTGATGCACAGTCATTTTGTTTTATCTCAGTAAAGCTATAACGTGTTTTTATGTAACATTTCTGCTTTTTCTGCTTTTTAAAGACACAATTGATGTCTCAAAATGAAAAAAAAGCATAATATGTATGTCACACTTGAACTATATTGCGTAACATGCACGCGTGGATTTTTGTTCTGCACCACTGTGTACGTTTCCAAATACAGCAGTCTTTCTAATGCATGCCTACAAATATCTGATAAAGGGACAGGGACAGAGAAAAACCTTCCTCCTGTGACTTTTTCTGGCAAAATGGAGTCATTTAGAAGATTTTTCTCCTATCATTCAAACTGAGCTGCTTTCACCACGTAGCTGATAATCATACATATTCTGTGCGCCAGGGTGCCATAAATCTTTGTCCCCGTTTCATCCCTTCGTCATTCATCAATCATGCAGAGAGCAGGATGAAACACTGCCTGCTTGAAAATATATCATATTAGTACCTGGGATGTTTACCAAGATAATGTGAGACAACAGCAGAGAATGAAATATAGCAGCACTGCATTGCTTAAATTAAAACCACCCCTCCTCCTCATCAGACCACCCTCTGCTGTGGCAGCTGTGTTTTATAGTCGACAAGGAGCCCTTAAGACTGTGTCCTAACCCTTCTCTTACCTTGATGCATAATGCACTTTTGAAAAGGGACACAATTCTTATGCAAAATATCTGAAGCATCTCTTATTGTGAATTTTTCCTCACAGGTGCAAAATTAGTAAGTTAGATCTTACTTAACACCAAAATCCAGAAAACAACTTTACAGCATCATTCCACTGACTAGTACAGCTTTGTTAATGGTACTGGTTGGGACACCAAACCTTGAATGTGGTGGTTTTTGTGTTTCCACTACAGGGTGTGAAGGCCTGGTGGCTATATGTGACAGTATGACATCATACCCTGTAAACTAGTTCAAGAAGAATGTAACTCAGATAAGACAAACTAGAAATATGGTGTTGTCCTCGGATGCCTCGCTGACTAGTTAAGTTGTAGACCACTTATGTTGCCTTCACCTTGTCTAATAAATGAATAGATTTAAAGTTAGTTTCTAAGTTGAAAGTTGTCATGAAAATAGAGTTATACAACTTTATGAGGTCAAAGTGAAAATAAAAAATAATCTTGCATAGACTTGGATATTACATTAACATAAGGGACCAAGAAAACACTACAAGGCGAGCCAGACTGACATCATGGTGATGATCATGCAAGGGAGAAATTAGAAACAAGAGAATATATTATACATACTGACAAACGCTCAAAAGGATAATGAGACACAGGTGGAGACGGTTACAACAGGGGAAAACAGATGAAGTCACAAATCAGGCAAAGGGTTTTCAAAATAAAAAACGCAAATAAAGCAAGCCACAAAACAGGAGTACAAAAGCATAAAAGTCATGCATGGATGTATATTCACACATGACACGGCGTGCACAAGACAAAACACGAAATATGTTGGGTTCACACTGTAGTATGTAGTATGAACCAAAGATTGAAACGTGTATGAAAGTCTATTTTTTTTTTATTTTCAATTTGCATTTTTTTAATAGCATACGGCACTGTATGATAATCATGGTAGCAGTAGTTTTTTTCTAACCATTTCAGTTCACAAATAAATCAATGAAACTTTCATTACACTGTATGTCCTCTCACATTAACATCATTTGTAATATTGACTTTCCATTGGCATATTCTGATGGCATGTACCATTCTGAAAATCATTACCTCAGACTAATGTCGTATATTTTATTCACCTATATACATAGTGGTCATACTGAGATCTAAGCTTCACAGAGAAAATTAGAAATTGTCTGAACCTAATCCTACACATACATACAAAAGACTATATATATATATATATATATATATATATATATATATATATATATATATATATATATATATATATATATATATATATATATATATATATATATATATATATATATATATATATATATATATATAGTCTTTTGTATACATTACATGTATAAACAACCCAATGGCCACTTTATTAGGTACACCTGGTATTACGGTTTTGCATGTATTTCTTGGGGATTTTTTCACAGCTTTGTCCACATTAGGTTGCGTATAGGTGTCCCCCTTATATATTTATTCCATTTTAGATTAGATATGTAGTTTGAAGAGATAAATGTATTTTATTCCAGTTTGCTGTGATCGGGAGTACTGCTGTACGGAAAACAGCATTGCCTCCCGATTATTGAATTTTTATGGCCAGGTAATTAATTGCAGATTCTCTGTTTTGTTCTATTTCTTTCCTCTCTGACATTTTAATTTCGACAAAAAGCCACGGTCTCCGCACGGCCCTTCTCTGGAGATCCTAATGGCCTATAAAACATGATGACTTATAGATATGGCGAGACTTCACTTCGCCAATGATTGTTTGAAACCTTGCTGATCACACAGAATTTAGTCCCCCTCTTACTTCCTCCCCACTGTCATATTGTCTCTACATTTCCTTCCCAACCTGCTGAATTCATTTCTTGTCAATTAAAGTGCAGCCACAGTGTCCCATCTGAAGCATTGGAATCTATCAAGGTGTCATCGCCTGGGAATTCATTATTGGATGCAGCCTGGTAACTTTTCAAAAGCAGCGTTCGGGCCATTATTCCTTAAAGACGATTGTCATTACTTGACCAGGCAGGCGAGTGTCCTTGGCGTGCATTGCAAGCACTGCATTTAAGGGCAGGGGGTGATCAATCGTGGCGACGAATGACAGACGCCATATCTCACGGCAGACAGGTTTGAATGCTTATATCAAATCAGGATCCTCTGCTAGCACAGAGAACATTAGTTACTCTGGCATCTAGAGCACATGTAGGCCACAGCCAGCCATCCAGCAAAAGAAGAGGGTGGTTTGTTATTCTATGCAGGTCACCTAAAATGTATTGAGATATTAATGAGTGAATATAAAGCAAACGGCAACTAAAGCCCTGACTTCTTTTTTCTTCAGTTTTCACAAATAGTAACCCTAATAGGCATGAAGATTTAAGGCGAAAACCATTATAAATTGGCAAAATACTGCAGGATATAACACAAATTCAATATCCTTATGTTAACTCTATAGATCATTACGTTACGCACAGAGCAGAACTATGGTCCCTCTAAATTAAATTACTGAGCTCAACTTTATTTATAAAGCACTTTAAAAACGACACAGTTGACCAAAGTGCTGAACACAAACATGGGTTCAGAGAAAAACATTAGAAAAAAATGTAAGCATAAAAGCAAAAAACAAAAAAATAAAACAATAAGGTAAAACACTAAACTGATTTAAAAGCCAAAGTGAAAAAGTATGTTTTAAGGGAGGATTTAAAAACGGGAAGTGAGTCGGTCTGCCGGATATGTGAAGGTAGCTCGTTTCACAATTCTGAGCCAGCGACTGATAAACCACGGGCACCTCTAAGCTTCCTCTTAGTCTTGGAGACGACAACAATAACAATAACTGATCTGCTGACCTGAGGGAGCGTGAAGGATCGTACGGCTGAAGCAGGTCAGACAGATGCTTTAGAGCGTTAGAGTGTCTTGCATTTAAAGACGAATAAAAGAATTTTTAAATCAATGCGTAAACAAATTGGGAGCCAACGGAAATTACGATATAGAGGAAATGTTTGCATGAACAGATATGAGACCAGTAATAAACTAATATTCCCACTCTGTATGTATATGCAGTATCTGCTGGTGTTTATTTACCAGCCCTCCTTCACCCGTTCGTTCGCCTGTCCTCTCATCACGGTGCTCTTTTCTGCTGTGTAAGCACAAGTCCACGCTGCACATCACTGCTGAAGCATACCTCCTCCTAACCTTCAAGAGTTCTCCTTATACAGTCTCTACGGCTCTTTAATGGCTGATGCAGTTACCATATTTCAGTCCTAATTGGGTCGAAGCTACAGAGCCAATTTGGGAAGGTAGTTTGGAAGAGAGTTCCTCTGCGACATTGTTAGGCACTGGGATGTCTTCTGTGTTGCCAGGTGTGGGTAGTAATTGCCACTGAATGAAAAGAGCACCTCAGAAGTGGAGGAACATTGTGGGTTTATTATGGATACCAGGGTGCTCTATCCACAACTGTGTTTTCCTTTGTTTTTGCTCAATAAGTCAACTCACAGGAGATGAGATTGGGCGACATGTCTTGTTTACATCCTTTAAATTTGTTTTTCGCTTTTTCTTAGGGGTTCGGTCGCCCCGAGAGTACAGAGTTTGTTCTGTGAAACCAACTTGTGAACTCATAAAAAAATGACATATTACTTTTCCAGCATCCGCTCTATTCTGTTCTCTGCCTTCATCCTATTTTCTTCTGTGAGCCGAATGTGCCACCCCGTCCATGAAGCATTGCACAGAGATGAAGATGCATCTCACTCTCTGACCTTATGTGCCGCTCTTCAGAGCTAGGATCTATCGCAGCCATTTTCGCTCTAGCCAGTCATGAAGAAGCAAGAGATGTAAATGTCAGTCTGTGTCTCCTTAACACTCAATAAAGGGCCGGGATTGGGCCCTCCACTCCGCCAGTCGATTGGCCATCTAATGAGGAGAGGCCTTACCATAACTCTAAAAGATTCACTACTGTTTGTGTTTCACCAGAGGCCCCAGCACAGTAATAATTTCAAGTGGATAAATGTTTTCCCGATAACAAGCTGAAATAAGCTGTCGGGCTGAAGTTGATGTAGACAAGAAGAATCACACAATTAGCGATCATTGGGGATTTATCCTGGTAGCAAGAGACAGTAGGCAGGAGGAGCTTAGTCCTTTTCTCTGCCTGGCAAATATCAAGGCTACCTCGATCAGATGTGCTCTCTCTTCTGTGTGTCCTCGGCTTGGTGGTCATCAGTCACAGGCTTTACCTTTGTAGTGGCTCTCTGTGTTTTTACCTCTAAATGCCCCCTCACAGTTCCATTTAGCTTGTTAATGTAATTGAAGTCACTCCGAGGGAAGGTGTTATGGATGATGCTGTTGCAATGAGACAATGCACCCTAATCTCTGTTTATCTTGAAGCTACTTCCCACCCTGAAAAGGAGCGGTATCAAAGAAATCCATTTAGGTTTGTTGAAAAGATAATAATAAAGAAGGGTTTAAATGAAAGACATGGAGACTGATTCCAAATGACATTTTGGTTCAATCACTTTTAACTGTGCTGATTATTCAAAGGAATACAAAATGACTTTTAGCACCTTATTTAAGCTTTTTTTTTTTTTTTTTTTTTTTTTTTAAAGTTGTTGGCTAATTGGTACTTTCTCTGCAATAATTTCAAATAAATTACATATCTCAGTCTCCTAAAAAAAAAAAGGACTTAGATTATATTATGTCAGACTATTATGCCTCTCTTTGTTCAAGGCACTCTAAAATTGATTAATAACAACCAATTTCATCATAAAGAGGTAGGACTACTATAGCTATTGTAATTAACCTTTAAGTATGATGGACTTCATCGTATATTTCCCATTTCTATTACTGACCCACATATATCAAGGTAGAATATGCAGACGCTCCTTGTGCGCAGGGCCTCCTAGGAGCCCCAGCATGCACTCTCAGTCCGATGACATCATATCCCCACGGGAGTGTGAATTATCTTGTTTTCGCCAGATCTCTCATATGTATTTTCTCTGCTGTTCTTGCACAAATGCATCATTTAAACCATTAGCAGCACCTAGCTCTTTCATTAGAATGAACTATATCATCCCCTCCCCAGAGGCACCCTCAAGCCTTTGGACTGTGACAATACATTTTAGCAGGAGGGAATAGTATAGGCAGCAACATGCCTAGGTAAAGTATTACTTAATTTATACTGCTAATGTATAACATTGATTCTCTATGGGGAAAATAAAGGACAACATATTTTCAGAGCCCAGAGGGTTAAGATTTAATAATTTAGACCCGGTTAGCGTGATAATAAATATACTCAGGGAACCTAAAGTGAGGCTTTCCGTGATGAATACAATTAGAAAATGTTGCACTTACATAGAAGAGTAATATGAATGAGGTGTAGAGATTAACTGGAGTCGTAGCGATGATGTGGGCTGTGGTGTTTCACGGGAGGGATAAAAAGCAAAAAAAGAAAGAGAAAGAAAAAGAAAAAGCCAATTTTCCAAGTGCGCTTTCCAGAATACTAACTATCCTCTTCACGCTGAGTTTTCTTATCGATATGTACACAACTAACAAATAGCTGCCCTAAAAATCGAGGTGTGTGTGTGTGTGTGTTGTGTGTGTGTGTGTGTGTGTGTGTGTGTGTGTGTGTGTGTGTGTGTGTGTGTGTGTGTGTGTGTGTGTGTGTGTGTGTGTGTGTGTGTGTGTGTGTGTGTGTGTGTGTGTGTGTGTGTGTGTGTGTGTGTGTGTGTTGGACTCCTGCTTCCTTTTTCCAAATGCAGGTTTGCACTTTGAAATTAAAAGACCTGTGAAGCGCTTCGTTTTATTGCTGCTTTGATGTATGGCTTTACATCACCCATAGTGGTTCTGGTAGATCATTAGATGGGGAATAATGGGATAACAGTCACTGCTACACATACTAGCCCAGAGATTTATTTGCTTCATACAGTACGTATCAGCAGGACTGTGATAGGACTTTAAAACTATTTATTACACTGCATTTCAACTCCCTATAATGAATGTGCATAAAAATATAAAGTAGTGATAAATGAGATGAAATATGAAAATAAAACATGAGGGGTTTTTTTTTCTTTTCTTTAGTTATCTAATTATGTATTTGTTTTGATAAATGACCATACTTATTGCTGTTGCAAGTTAATATCTATTAATGGCAGTTATTTCACATTTGTTAAACAAATGGCATGACATAAATGTGGCCATGTCATGCTTTCCTGCGTTGTTTTGACTCTTCTGCAGTATTGAATTATTTTAAAAGTGAACGTAGGCTCAAAAAAATCTGCATGTACAGTATGCTGTAATATTCCTGTACACAAAATACTG
The DNA here is from genome assembly GCA_014839995.1 of Xenentodon cancila. NCBI lineage: Eukaryota > Metazoa > Chordata > Actinopteri > Beloniformes > Belonidae > Xenentodon > Xenentodon cancila. The sequence goes on from CM026208.1 coordinate 12,401,332, forward strand.
CTGGTACTTCTGTTCAAGGATTTTTGCTTTTGTCTTCAAGATATTAAAAAAAAGAAAATGTGTCTTTGGTTTGGAAAGTTGGCCAACCATGACTAAGTGGAAGCTGTTTGTTTTTCCAGGCCAGCAGCAGAGTCAACATATTTGTTCTTTTCTTGACACTTCATGGAGGACTGTTTAATGACCAACGCCCGGTATGCCCCTGGACTTTCAGGTGGACTAAAGCTGAAAAGTAGGCTGCAATTCCAACACTACTGCCAGTGCGGCTCTAGAAGCTTGCAAGTTTTATCTGCAAGTGCTAAGCAAACCGCAAATTCTTCAAAATTAGCAGTGCACTGACCATAGTTGGAAAGTTGTATACCTCTATGCTCTGCCTCATACTATCAAGGAAAAACAATCCGTTCATTCCAAAAAATGTATGGAAAAAAAAAAAAAAAAACCTCTCAAAGTCACAGATTATCATGCGTCTCTGTCGTGTTGACAAATGTGGAGACGTTCTTAGCTTTTCTGTTTCCTGGCTGCAGATGTTTTGCTTTAATGTGTCACTGAGCTTTGTAACTGTGCTTCCCACATCTGAACCCATTAACATGGGGATAGGCAGAAAAACCTACCAACTGTAAACCGTAAACAGTATAGTCTGTAATTCTATACAACAGCAGGTGTATAGAATTTGAGCTTACTGAATAGTGAACTCCAGCTGTAATCTTTGTTGCTGCAGTACATCGTGTCGTCCACTTTCGTATTCTGAATCCAACTCTGGCTCAAACAAATAGGCCTGTGGAAGGATTTGAGATGCTGAGGTCATTTTAACGCAAATGTTGAAAACATGGTGTTGGTAACGCTGATTCTGCAGCTCTTCTTGGTCTTATGGTTAATGGTTTTGGTGGTTTACAACATAATTCATCACAGGGTATTTTACATAAAACAAACCCAAGGAATTTCATTTGTTTTCCATGTTATTTCTTTTACTCTTTGATCATGTTTTATCATTGATGGGGATTAGGGTTGGTGGGGAAGAGGGTGGGTGGTTGGGTTGGATTGACTTTGTTTTTACTGTTAAGCACATTGTGTTGCATTTTATTGATGAATAAAGGGGAATATGAATCAAGCTTGATTTGACTTTATCTGAACATCAGCTTTGTGAAAGTGTGACACAATAATTACAAGAGCCTAAACCCCAAGTCATATTACTGAAATCTCTTGTTTGGTTTATTTCCATAAACACCAAACTAATTAAGCCTATTGGTACAAACTGAAACAAAAAAATGAGCAGTTTCATGCATATTATTCAAGTTTGAACACAAGTGAAATAATGAAAATAATAAAGTATCATACATTATGCTCGATATAACATGACAATAGAATTAGAGAAAGAATGAACCAATACACTTTATTTGGATGCATTGCAAGTTGAAACCCACTTCTCTTTAAAATCAACACTGTCAGGTTTGCAAAAGCTGAACAAATGATACGACTTCTGGAGCAAAGTCTTTTGGACAGGTGAGACCAAAGTAAAGATGTGTGACCGTAATGCACATCACCAACTTTGGTGAAAGACAAACTTTAGATATCAGTGCAAAAACATCATACCAGCTGTCACGTTGATGGAGTGGTGACAATTTGGGCTTTTTTTTTTTTTTTTTTTTTTTTTTTTTTTTGCTGCAGCTACTGGACTGAAAAATGCCTGCAGTCATTAAGTTTACCACGAACTCTTCTATATTTCAAAGCATTTTATAGTCGAATGTGAGACGGCTAAAGCTGAAATTGTAAAAACAGGACAATAATCACGCAAATCGAGCTATGTAATGTCACTCTTGCTCATCTCAAATATTATTTGCAGTTATTTACTTAATGATTTAATTAATAGTAATTCTATTCCTTTATTTGTTAACAAAACCCAAAGTCATTCAATGCTGTCATCTATTTCAGGAAATTATTTACTTAATGTATTATTTACTACATAAAGACTTGTAAATCCTACTATGTTAAACCATACATTTGTAACAGTGGAAACTTTTGTTTTCTAAAATCCAAAAACTGTTATCCAAATTACTGCACAATAGTACCGATATTTGAATTTAAAAAGTGTTGCAGAGTATTGCTAAATATAATTTGGTCATGTTTGCGCAAACCATGACCAGTTTGATTTTATTAAGTGTAGAAAGTTGCAGTGATGCCCTTGAAATTATTAGTTTACTTACTAGATAACCTAAAAAAAAAAAAAAAAAAAAAAGTCTTTCCAAGGAGACTGAGTAATGAACAGTAGTGTGTATTTTGTAACATTTATAATGCTCCAGCCTGAGACCTTGGTCCTCAGAAAAAAAAACTAGAAGAGCTTGCAGGCTTTTGAAGAGCTTTCCTGAAGCTAGATTTTATACCCCAGCAAAAGATTAATAGTACGCCGCCCTTGAAAAATGAAAATCAAAGGTATCAAAAAGCTCCTAGGGATTACAGCCAGCGAGTCTGATATCAAGCCCAGTTTACTCTTTATGATGTCATTTTCTTTTTATGGAGGAAGTATGGGGTGAAATCTCAAAGCAGATATGGGATACAGGTTCGGGGGTAATCTCCCTCACATCACTGTGCCTAAGTCTGCTCCATTGATCTCAGGAATCATGCTCCTATTGACAAGAGCAAGTCCCTCCTTTTGAAAAGTGATAACTGTGCAGTGCACTCCCACAAAACATTTATAGATGTCATTCTTGCCCTGTCTGGGCCCCAGCGCTGTAGTAGCTTTCAGTGTCATGTAACACTTCTACGTGTGAGTGAATGCACAAATGTGTCTGAGAGCCTGCTGAGCAAGTTTACGCTTGTCGTTAATCATTGTCTGGGCCAGCTGGCTGCGGCCACTGGGCAGGTGGGCCTGTCAGGTTGGCAGCTTCAATCATGCAGCACTGAAACAGGAGCCCTGAGGAATGGCTGTCCCCCCCGGTATCTCTCAAGTCCTGCATCAACTGGTGCTTACTAAGTGCTATTTTGACTGATACCTTAGATTATGGTCCAGTTTGTATCTGGTTTCTTAACAGTGAGATATTAGCAGGATTCATGTAGAAGACTGAAATCAAATATATATCCAAATCCTGTCTTGTTCAGCAAAAAGTCCAAGGTATCTAAATTATTTACTGTATATACACTACTGTGCAAAGGTCTTAGGCAACCCCTAGTTTTGTTTTGTTATTTGTTTTTTCTCACAAGCTCAGAGGAGTTGGAAGATGGTCAATTACAAAGGCATCTTACAAAGTTTTCGTTCGTTACCATACTAGTTTATTAAGAAGCAAACATAAAATGTAGTGAACATTTGTACATAAATTAAAACCGCACTATATCCAGAACAAAATGACTACAGGCTAAAGTTGGTTTGACCCCCACTCCGCCCTCCTACCCCACACCCCCCAGAAGCATGCACACATTTAACTTTTTTTAAAGAGACTGTCCCATACAGATCTTTGTAATATTCATTAACATCTTATTATGTTTAGTTTTGTATTTGTTTCCTACAGGTTAGTATTTTCTGTCTGCATTTTAAAAAGGCTGGAAAATAAATGTGAACAAAAACACCACAACTAATGGTGGCCTAAGACTTTTGCACAGTGGTGTACTTTTATAAACGCTAATGGTAAAAAAAAAACAAAAAAAAAAAAACAAAAAAAACTTTTTTTTTTTTTTTAAGTATTTCTTGATGTTTTTGGAACTTTTATTTTCTGAAACCATGTAGTTCAGTTTTTGTCTCTTTCAGGCACTATTTCCACAAAGATCATTCAGCTCTAACTTCTTGGCTTCTCCTGGTGAAAAGAGGCAAAAAAAAGTCAAACGTTTTCACTTCTATAACAAATAGTGTAAGAGTATAAATCTTGCCCTCTGAACGTTTTCATCTCCTAGAAAAACCAAATGTGTTCAACTGTGCACATTTGAATCAGAACATGATGAGGTTCCTGGAGCTAAATTATCAGTATTTTACAGACCAGGATGTCATTACAGACGTCATTAGATTTGTTATTTGGGATAAACTTGGGGCTTCCCTTCATTTTAACATTTAACTCTGTGCCTGCCATTTACAAGTGTTTGCTTCTCTCTTTCCCTCTGTGCGTTCATGTATATTAATAGAGCTGCTTTACCAAAAAAGCTCATCTCATTACCATATTTTTCTGTCTCGTTTTTTTATTCAGCAAAACGAGTCTGATATGGTGAATAAAAAACTGTTATTGTCAGTGTTAAAGCTCCTGTAATGTCTTCATGAAATGTATGATCCATACAAGTTGAAAACAATGTCTGAGACGTGATTCTGGCTGTATTCGCATGTTTCATGTGAGAAAGTTAAAAGCAACAAAATGCTCCAAACCTTTTATCAATTCACAGCCTCCTGAATGAGGGGACAAGACCTGGAACTTGCATTACTTTATAAAGTATAGCCTAAAAACCACAAAGTTAATAGCAATTTGCCACTTTAAAAAAAAACAAAGTAAAAGGATTTGTTTTAGAGGAGTTTTAAAAGTTGTTTAATCTCTTCTATTACTGCATCGTCATCATTTCTAAAACTGTTTTGTACAGAATTAGAAAGTAGATGTTACATGATGATGGATGGATGGATGGATGGATGGATGGATGGATGGATGGATGGATGGATGATAATCATTTACTTGTACCATGCAACAAATGACCACTTGAAAGTACATTACCCAAACACTGTCATTACTGTCCGATTTAGTAGTTTAAGATTTTCCACAGTTTATGATTTTTCAAGTGAATTTCCATTTTAGCTCTGGTCTGTTGGAGTTACACCAGTACCATTAATTATGCAAGATGCAAACATTATGGAAGTTAATTTGTCACTGTCTGTGAAAGGGACTTTTTCGCATGTAAAATAGCTGAAATTATAGGATAATTGTTTACTTTTGTGTATGGACAACCAACATTTGGAAACTGTTTAACACACACACACACACACGCACACGCACACACACACACACACACACACACACACACACACACACACACCATTATGTCATTATCCTAAGTTGTTCTAACTGCTTCCTTGGTCTCAGTCAAAGGACTGCTTTGTGGAATTTGCCTCTTAATTGTCCGAGGTAGGAAATATTAGGCAGGTGCCACCTTAATTCACACGTGAAGGTTTGCTGTGCATACAGTGTGGTCCTGCTGGATTTCATCGAGCTAAACTCTTCAGGTCTCTGTAACGGTTCACATCCAACTGTGAAGCAGCAGGGATGAAAATCTGCACTTGTTTTTTAGTCAGAAAAGGTTGGGATTTCCACTCCGGGGTGACAGTGAGGTGCTCCCTCGAGTGGAAGAGTTTAAGTATCCTTGGATCTTATTTATGGGAGGGAAGACTGGATCAGTCGATCAACCGTTGGATCAGTGCAGCATCTGCAGTAATGCAGACTGGTCTGTTGTGATAAAGAGACAGCTGAGCAAAAAGGCAAGGCTTTCTGTCTAGGGGTTGATCAATGTTCCTGTCCACATCTATTGTCATGAACTGTGGGTGGTGAAAGAAATGAAATAATGAGATCACATATACTCAAATGAGTTTCCTCCACAGGGTGACTAGACTCTCCCTTGGAGAGAGGGTGAGAAGGAAGGACTCGGAGTAGAGCAGCTGCTCCTCCACATCTAGAGAAGCCAATTGAGGTGATTTAGGCATCTGGCGAGGATGCCTCCCTGGGGAGGTGTTTCGGGCATGTCCAACCGGGAACAGGCCACGAGGCAGACCCAGGAAACGCTGGAGGGATTATATTTCTTGGCTGGCCTGGGAATGCCTCGGCCCCTGGAAGAACTGGAAGGAGTGACTGGGAAGAACGAGGTCTGGGCCTCGGCGCGTAGGCTGCTGTTCCCGCAATCTGAACGAATAAGCAGAAGTTAATGGATGGATGAATGGAAGACTTGTGGTGATGTTTGAGCAATCACAAGAGGAGTGATTAAGTCAGCTATGAATTAGCAGCTGAAGCGTGCTGGGAACATGTCAGTTTATAAATGTCCTGAAAAACAAACTGGCTTGGCCTTTCGTTTCGTTTCACATGGCCATTAAACTGTCAGGTCCAGAATCAGGCATCTACCCTTTAGTGTGTCCTCATCCACTTTCTGTGCCAGTAAATTCTCCAAAGAAGAAAGAACTTCTTTCATCCAATCTTTCAACATTAAACTGAAAGCTCTCAGCCCTCACCTCACATGAATATATTAGCTGGTCTCGTGAAATCTTTAACACATTTCTTTAATCAAACACTGTGTAATTCTATAACATTCTTAGTATTTTTTTTTAAATGCCATTTGGACACATGGTGACTTCTTTACAGGTAGCAGAATGATAAATCACCGTGGTCTTGATATTATCTCCTGAGTCCAGTTTCTCTAAGAAAGTTACAGTAAAATTTGAGATTCTGTGTACTGAGAGCTGAGGGCGCCACAAGGAATTACAGCCATAAAACTAGTTGCTGTAGATCAAGCTGACGGCATGGACACGTGCACAGAGCACACATAGCCTATTGACTTCACACATATCCCTATGTCCAGTCTTCTGTTTAGGGCTGCATTCCTGTGGGCAAGATTTATTAAAATGCCAGTTACAACACATCCTACTTGGCCTTTAAGACCTACATTAGCGGTGTTGTGCTGAGGCCAGCTGGGTATTAATAACTAGCATGGGGAAACATAAATTATTGCTCCCCTACCAAAAATGCCATTCAATCCACACATCTACTTGTCAAACGTGTCCTGTTGAACTGCTCAGTAAATCAAACCATATGTTCTAACCCAGGAAAGAGTCCAAATGCACAGGCTCAGCAAATGCCAAATAAACGTATCAATCAAGCCCCATGACCAGAGATTTCAGTGGGAGAGTAATTGTTTGCTCAGAGAGGGCACCGTGTCCTCCCTCATCTCCTCTGTGCTCTACTGTAAGTGGTCTCTGCGTTGTTCATTGATTTAATGAAGACATTTTGTGTCGAAGGCATTCATTAGCTGCCATATCTTGTTGTCCAGCCTTTCACAATACGAGTGTACACACTCGTGACGATTTTGGGCTCAGATGACCTGAGGGCAAAGTGTGAAAGAAAACAGTGAGTGATTAAGTGACTGCAAACGCCACCCTAAAAGAAGGTTCAAATAGGTTCCACTTGAGTTAATTACTTTTTTGTTGTGATGCACAAGAACACAAACTGGGAGATAAGTCCACTTTGATATAAGTTTGAGATAAGTCCACAATCAACAAGTCCACAATCAACAAGCAATTGTCTAAAACAACCAGATCTCCACATTATTATTAATATTATTATTGTTACTGGTGCTGTGATCCACCGGTTACAACTGCAGTACTTGCTTGGAACAAACATTTAAAAAAACATCCTTATCATGTTTTTCTCATGAACATACTGTGTGGTTCTTATTTGGAGGTTCTGTGGGAGGTGGTGGACACTGGACACTGAAAAATTAAACCGTTGTTTTTTGCTCTGTTACCAAATACTTTGCCATTTTATGTTTCTTGAAACAAAAAGAAAATAGGTATAAATTGTGCATTTTATACGTACATATTTTAAGTTTTAATTTTGCATAGGTATTATTTCTATGTGTCTATGCATTTCACTTTTTTTTTTTTACTTTTGCATGCAAAAATTGCTGTGTTGTGGGATGATGCGCCTGCGCTCAGTACTAACAAGGTGTTCAATTGTTGATCGTTTTTGGCAAGGGTAGTCCTTTTTTTGTTTGTTTGTATTTGAGTGGGGATTCATACATACTGAGGCTATGTCCAGGAAAGAGAATG
>CM026208.1:12414096-12469096 GCA_014839995.1 Xenentodon cancila
AATTAATTTGGTTAAAAATTAGAGCAAATTGACATGTACAGCTATCTCTTGTGCAGTAGGAAGGCGCAAGCTCACGTCATTCGACTGTGCCAGTTTCATGTAGGTCTAAACCGAGCTATACCTTTCAAGTCTCAGATCGGCACAGCTGAGCGAGACAAACAAAACCCTTCTTGACAGCTCAAAAGGCTCTCTGTTTCAGTTTGAGGTCAGTGACGTTCCTTGAGCTGACACATCGCAGTGGAGACAATTGCTTCATTAGCGAGAAGCAAAACAGTTTCAAAAAGACCTTGTTCATTGCACAGAGAGGAAATTAATAGACTCCACATTACTGACTGAACTGCAGTAAATTAAGTGGATCACTGGGAAAAAAAAATTGTTTGATGGTAGAGCTGCATCTCAGCCTTTTATAGGTCTTTTGGCATCATGGTTGTAAAGGGCAGCAAGTGTTCCATGCCAACTGACCCCCATTAGAACGTAGAACGCAGAAAATTACTTTAATTGGGACTAATGTGGGGGTCAAAGAAGGAAGAGCTCCTGTCATACAAGCTTTAAATACTTTGAAATATATTACAATATTCATACTTGTGGAAAAAAAATAGAATAATGCAACATTTAACCTAAAGCAACATAGGTAAAGAAAAAGGAGGAAAGTTGTATTATTATACTGATTAAACAGAAACAGAATCATTTCACAAAGATGGCTGGGATGTGTCTTGTGATATTTAGCAGCCGCCACCTAACAACTGAGATCATGGGAGTTTTGGTTTGTTTGTATGACCTTTCGTCTTTGGAACTTGATTTGTGATTTTCAGGCTTTTGTTTGCAGGGGCTGCTTGGTTAGGTTTAGGCACCAAACCACTTGGTTAGGTTTAGGAAAAGATCACTATAGGAGTAGTGGGTCCAGTATTAGTGGGTCAATGAAATGTTTTGACAGCATTGAACTGAGGTGAGCCTGGAAGAACAAAATGAAATGGTTCCTGCCCACTTAGCAGTTACCTGGTGAAGACAGTGTAACTTCAGCAGCTAATAGGCATGCACACTACTCCAAACATTTTTAGTGACTGAAGATTTTGACGGCAATCAGCATCCGACAGGAGGCAAGAGACATAACTTCAGGTAAAATCAGTAATGCTGCATATTTACCAGTTTAAAAAAAAACACACATTTGCAATGAAAACTTAAAAAATGGATACTTGTCAATGTGGAGATATGACATGGCAATAGCAAAAACAAACATTTTTTTTTTGTCTTTGATTCCATAAGTAGCTTGACAATAAATTTAACCCAATATTAACATTTTAAATCTCACAGTTTTCCAGTCTTAAACTAAGAGATTATGGGATGGTGCCAATGGAAATAAAGAGATGGAAGATAGTTATGTTGCATCTCAGAGGCAGAGTAAAGTTTCAGCAGGATGTTATATACATGCAGGATTCTCCACTTGGATCGAGCACGAGACACGTCCGCTGCACACTTCTCACATGCTCTCATGCCACACACCTCAAGAGGTGAAACAAAACTTGATCACTGTTGACTTTGCCATCTAACAAAAGGAGATTGACACCGTCGGTCTTGCAGACTTGTAACTTTTCAGACCTCTTAACTGACTTTTTGTCAAAACAGCAATGATTGACACACCTAGCGATTTTTTTTTTTTTTTTTTTTTTTTTTTTTTTTGTTTCTTTTGGACAAATGTTTGTTTTACTGCCCTGTAAAGGTGAGGTCCCCCCTCGGCCGTAGGAGCACCTGCCATTTCTCTGCTCTGTCAAAGGCAGTAGCATCTTTTAACTGTGTACACAAGTAAAATATTGTCTTGTGGAGCATCAGCCTGCGTGTCAAAACGTCTGAGACATTCTCCAATGTCAAAGTCACTGCACAGACACTGACTTTTAATTCATTGAAACCCTCACTTTCCCCCGCAGATGTCTTGTGTCGACAAGGACCCAGAATTCACTCTAATGGACAGGACAGAATATGGACAGAAAACCAAATTATTTAATAAACAAAACTTAAGCACTATAGGTACTGTTGGTGATGAGGGATGCTTGTTTTGTTATTAAATGTTATTCATGAGTGCACAAAGACATAAGAAAGAATAAAATGATGCAGAAAAATCAGTCTCATGAGTAGCTGTTTGAGCACTGAAATATTGTCAAAATCTAGAATGCACGTAGCGAATTAAAAAATAAAACCAAAACCACTGAAATACACTAAGACTCTCTATTGGGTCTTCTCCCCCAGGACCAGCTCTACCAGGTGTACTGAAGCTGGTACCAGCGTCACAATCTCATTAGAGTGTTTGTGCATGATCCTGCTCTTGTCACAGTCCCTTCACACTTAGAAAGAGACAAAATGTTCATAACCTGCCATGCATCATTGTGTGTCTCTGCAGGGAGCCCACCTGTTTTGGTGATCCAGTACCAATGAGGAATTATTATCAGTTTCACACCCAGGTATGAAAATACGTGGGTGTGTAACGACTGGGATTTGGAGTCCTTGGAGTTTTTGTTGTCAGAAGTTCTCAGGCTTTCAGCCGCCATGCTGACACGCTGACTCAAAATCAAACAAATCTATAAATGAATCTAAGGCAAGAGGCAGGGATATCCAAGGAAAATGAACCTTAAAACATAGAACACAAAAATCCCTGAAAATAAACAAAAGATTACACCAACACTAAAACAAAGAAAGGTAACACTTAATAAAAGAATGTAACAAAACCGATGAACCACTGTAGTCCTCACTGTAATAAAGCACTTGAGAGCCCTGTACACACAAACATATCCATCAATACATACAATTCCCAGGAATGGACAACGTCTTTGAACTGAATTGGCATGTTAAAAGGAGAGCAGGCCTTTGTTATCGTCATGCATGCCACTATGCTTAACCACAACATTTCAGACTTTGGCTTCCACCAATGGAGCTCCTGAGAGGGCTGCTTCTGGAAACACTTTTCATATCCAGTCAATTTATGGCCTTTCCATCCTCCCTCGCATCCACAAACACCTGGCATGGACGAAGATCTTCTGATTGTAGCAGCTTTTATTTTATCCTCGTCATCCCCGGAACGGTTTGGATTTCAAAGAGTTCCAAGATATAGAAGAACAACAGGGAGGTCGAGAGACAAAAGAGAAAAGAGAGTAGAAAACAAGACGAGTACCGAGTTACCGAGAGTGCAATCTAATCAGGATGGATACCGTCACTCAGCAAACTGCATGTTAATGACTCGAGGTAGTTTCACCTTTAAGCAGCTCTTGATTTATGGAGTATGGCAACTCCTGTGCCAGTGAGGTAGGGCGGAAAGGAAGATCAGAGCCCCAAAACCTCCTTTTTTAACAGAGACGATAAAGCAAGAATGGGCAAGAGAGAGGGAGAGGAAGGGCCTGCGTTCCCTCCCATACAAGACTGCTTTGCACGGCAATTAGCTGCGTCCTCGTTTAGTTTGCCCTGTCCCAAAGGGTAATGAAACTCATACATCATCTTCAGGACTTGCTAATTATCCAGCTCAGTTGCAGGTAAGCCTTGAAACCATGAGAAGGTCCTGTTGCAGAGATATTTATTGCTCTACCAATAAGGGGGTAAAAAAAAAAAAAAAACTCTCTTGAAAGGTTGCCTATACCAAGCGACTCACATACTCAACATACCTTCCCGCAAATGTGCTAGTCAAAGTGGGCATGTCATCATTCCACATAAATCATTTCTTCTTCCAGTGCAACAACAAAATGATCAACAAGAGCAGAGCACAAGTGCTGGAAACTGGAGAACATAAACACTTCAGGGGTCAGCCTGTCTATGATGATTTACACATGAATAGCTAATGAGAGAAGCACGAGTGCGATACTCTGCAGTGCTCAGGTTGGGAGATTTCGCCTGCTCCTACTGTTTCAGTAATGAGAGACGTGTACATTTGGTTTGAGCTCAACTCTGGAATGCGTGACCCAGCTCTTGTTAGACTAATGCTGTAATTTGGGTAGCAAACTAAATCTTTGTGAGAAATTTGGAATCAATACAAAAAGAAGGTAAATACTACACGACTCATACAATGTTAAATCCCATTCGAGGAGGCGCTACTTTTAAAAATGAAATTAAGGAATTATTGTTTTCCCCAAGTTGCATTTCTTTGATTTATTTTCTCCAATTTTGTTCCAATGCATTTGGGAACCGTGAGTTCACTATAGGATCCATAAGTGGCTTAAAAGGCAATCAAAGTTTCTTTTGCTTTACCCTGTGGTGTATTCTACCGTCAACAACGTTGCCCTTTTGTGCAATAAAGAACTTCTACAGATAAATATATGGGCATGTGAATTAAAAGTGATCAGAGGGCAGGGCATCTGTGACATATCCACCCAAATGTGCTGCCCTGACATGTTTGGATGTTTTGGCCCACATTTGCTGTCACCTAGAGAATCTGTCTTGTCATCTACTGACTGTGGCCCTCATTCCTTTCAGCCTTCCTGCTGTCATCCTCGCACCGCCATCATATCCGCTTTGAGCCTGGCAGCTAGTGCAATCTGGGTATTGGAGTCTGGAGAGGTGAGAGCTGGAGGCAGAGAGGAGACTTATTGTCAAGGTTATGTCTCGGAAGATGATTGATGCCAGGCTGGGCTTTCCTGTCAGCCTGTCAGGAGGCAGGAATGTTTAATGTTCTCATTATTGGTTACGCTGTTGTGTATATTTCTCTGTCAGCGCCGCTGAGGCATCTGAACTGCCAAAGCACTTCAAAGGCCTGCAGGTCATTTATCTTCCCCTGACGCTCCCAATGCTCAGCCTCAGCTGAGTGCCAGTGATTTGTTATGACTTGAGAGCTGGCTGACAGACAGGCCCTCTGTACGGAGGGGGAAAAAAGAAATCCTTTTTGTCACACTGTGAAAACATCAATGTTCCTGTAATGGGCTACAACTGTCAGTGGAGGCCAGCACCTGACAGTTGTGTGGCCTCACTAATTTGCAGTCCCTCTTCTTAGTTTAGATTTGGTCGTCGTGTCACATACAAACAGGCTGCCATCTGTTGTTATCTGCTGCTCGAAAGGGTGGAGGAGACCAGGGAAAGTTACGCTAACTGAAGAATTGTCATCATTTTATGTTAATCACAAAACCTACATACCATTTCTTCTGAAAACAGAGATGAGGAATGAGGAAAGAAGCAAATAGGTGACTTGCAAAAAGAGGGAGGGGGAGCTATGGCTCAGGAACCCTGTCTGGAATAAGGAGTAAGAGGAGGGGGGGGGCAGCAAAGAGAAGCCAGAGAATAAGAGATGGAGAAAGGAGAAGGGCGGTCTTACAGAAGGGATGAGAAGAGGCTAGAGGCGCGGAAAAGGAAGAGGTTAGGAACGGGGAGGGACTTGGGTGGAGCGGGAGAGAGGGAGGAGAGGAAAATCAGATCTTTGTTTCCTTTCCCAGGCCATGACATGATTAATCGTTTTCTTCTGATCTAATTTTGGAACATGAAAAACAGCACATTTGTCTTGAAGAAAAATGATGTGCCGCACAGTGCAGATGGAAATTTCAAGCCCTGAAAAAGATTAAAGTGAAATTCCACTCCTTAGACCTAATCATGAGTTGTAGATTATACTGTCGTCTTAACCAGATGGTGGGTTTGATTCCCTGGCCCTTTCCTCATATTAATGAAAGCTAGACTGTTATATTTGACTTTGGTAAGTGAAATGTCTATCAGGCCTAATGGACTGCCAGCCAAACTAACACACGTTGCACCTCGTTCTGCTCTTCCTGCATTTTTCATGCTCGAGACTGGTAGTCTATGCAAAACATTGTGCTTCCCAATCCATTTCTCATGGTGTTGTTGCCCGCCCTGCCCTCTAAATATTTTCACACAAGGGTGGAGAACAAGAACAAACTTGTATCCACAGCTAATTTCCTCCCATAGGTTAGGGCCATAACTCTGGACCTACAAGCGTCACCTGGGGCAAGCACGGACAGGAGCTCAATAATAATGTGATTAAGCTTCCAGTCAATATGACTGAATACACAGCAGTATGTTAACCAACCTAATTATGAGAGAGGTGATAAAAGGAGAGGACTGGGTGGCCGAGCATTTCATCTCGGCACACGTATGTTTGCCCTGTGGCTCTGTCCTTTCCTTACTGCAAACCTTCCCACCTGTGTGTGCGCGTACATGCATACTCCCTTATTTCACTTGGACCGCTTGTTACAGTCTCATTTTATTATTTGTTTCTTTTAGATTCTAGATTTGAACTTTGTGTTTACAGAGTAGTTTATTTATTGTGTAGCACCGAGGATTTGGGAGTAACGTAATTTCAATTGTCTGTATGTACCTCACATGTGGTAGAATTGACAATAAACGTGATTTTGACTTTGACTAATATTAACATCATATTGCTATCAGACTACGATCCCAAAACAGCAAAGGTTAAGACGACAAGAACATTTTTTTAAATATTAATGTAAATTACTAATAATAACAAGAAGAATGCAGCTATTATTACATTTATTTTAACTTGTATTTATGAGTATGTACTCAAGATAACTCATGCTTTGTTCTCATCAACTTCTTTTTGTTGTTTGTTTGCTTTTCAAATTATTTGTTATTCTTTTTGGACTTCATTTCTTTTAATGTATGACAAAAAATTAGTTTGGACAGGAAAGTTTTTATGACTTATTGCCACTTCTTCTCGCACTCCTTAAAGGGCAAGCGATGCTGATGAACAGACTGAATGGCATCCATTGCTTCCCAAAAAAAAAAACATGAAACACTGATTTGTCTCGACCACAAATCCCACTGTGTGAATTTCCATCCCTGATGCATCTGAGTATGGAGATGTTGACGCTGCCTCTATACAAAGTTGACATAAAGTTTCCTACACAGTAAAGTTATAAGTTGCTTTTATGACTGTAGGCAAGTATTGTAGTAAAGAACCACAAAATAAACTACCATATCTATGCAGATGATACGCAAAATTATATTACAATGTCACCAGGAGACCGAGGCCCTGTACAGGCTCTTGGTAAATGAATTGAGGAGATTAATCACTGGATGTGCCACAACTTTCTCCAGCTAAACAAAAACAAAACTGAGGTAATCGTCTTTGGAGCCAAAGAGAAACAATCACAGGTCACCACAGAGCTTCAATCTATACACATAAAAACCTCCTACCAGCCCAGAAATCTGGGTGTAGTGTTGGACTCAGACCTAAATTTGGAATATCAAATATATCAAAGTTAAAGATCTGATGTCTCAGCAGGACCTGGAAAAACTAGTCCATGCATTCATCTTTAATAGGCTTTATTACTGTAACAGCATCTTTACAGGTCAGCTTAAAAAAATCAATTAGACCACTGCAGCTCATTCACAACTCTGCTGCTCGAGTCCTCACTAAGATCAAAAAAGTGGACCACATCAGTCCAGCTCTGAGGTCTTTACACTGGCTGCCTGACTATGAGAGGATAGACTTTAAAGTTCTGATGCTGGTCTATAAAGCTCTGAATGGTCCAGGACCAAAATACATCAATGACCTCTTGACCCAGTATGAACCTTTCAGACCCCTCAGCTCATCTGGATCCGCTTTTTTCAGTTCTCAGAGTCAGGACCAGACATGGAGAAGCTTCCTTCAGCTACTATGCTCCACAAGTCTGGAACCAACTCCCAGAAAGCCTCAGGTCAGCTGAAAGACTCATTTATCTGAATCCAGGTTGAAGACACAACTGTTCTCAGCTGCATTTGAATTAAGTTCCTTTAGATAGAATCAGATACCTTTAAGCTTGAGTTACAAACATTGATCATATTTTAACTACTGTTTTTATCTGTTGTTCTTTTTTCTTTCTTTTTGTTTACATGTTTAATCATTCTTTTTATTTTCTGCTATGTGATGACGTTTTAATGTCTCTGTAAATCGAATTGTGCTTTGCAAAAAAACTTACCTTGCCTTGTTCTTGGTAAAGGTTGCCCACTGTAGTCCTTAACTTATGTGGTTTAGTAAACTATTTATGAATTATTATACTTCTTACAGAGCTGTCTGAGGTATCAAAAATCACCTTTACCTTATATTCCCTAAAAATCCCTCAGATTCCTAAAATTATATAATGGTATTATGCATAAAAGAAGGAAAACTATAATAATGTTGAATCTTTCTATGAGGAACATTGCTTTTAACTTTTCAATTAATATCTAATGTATTACTTGTTTTTTCCACTTCACTTTTTCACCTGCACTCAGTTGCGCAGTAACATTAATTTTTTTTTTTTTCATTCTCTATATCCTCCCAACCGATTTCTGGGTTTACAATGACAGTAGGCGCCATATAATATTTTTAGGTAACAATACTCTGTGCATGTGCCAGACTGTATAACCTAAACCGCAAAACAACTAACATCAGCTTTATCTGATGTTGCTATCCATTATTCTTTTACTCCATCTGTTTACCTTATGGGTATAGTCCAACCTCATGAAAGTGCAGAGACAAGACTTTAGACAGTTTTGTGAGCTCTTTTGGCTGCAGGAGGCCCTTTTATCCTTTTAATGCCTAATCTAACTCTGCCTGCATTTTTTTTGTAGTAGTGCAGTGCTGTCCATTTTTTTGGCCTAGTTTCAGCTGTTCTGTCTGTTTCTGGACGGCCGGAGCTGTAAAATCTTGTAGCTGATGAACTCTCGTGGCAGGCTGCCACTCTCCATGTACGCTAATATGGGAAATGCAAATGTTTGCAGGAAAATCTACAAGCAGGAGAAGACCAGGGGGAGCTGAGGGAGCGAGCCAGCACAAAACTTTATTCATGAATATGCCAGGCACAAACTCAAAACAACAGCCCCCTGAAACTTGGACACCATCACAGGCCGCGAACATGAATGGAGGGAACAGAGAGCACAATGCCAATATGTCACACGCTAAATAGTTTTAAATTAGAGCCTGTATATGCCTGTTGGAGACTACATTCATCATACTCAAATTTGGTCTGTTTCTTGCAACCCTGGCAGTAAGAGCTTCCACATGCCAGTGTCAGCGCTGGGGAGAAGCAGAATCGGGTTATCAGCAGAAGTTTACTTGTCTTTAATCAGCCTGTAGCTAATTACCAGGCTTCCACACAGTGTGGCCATAAGTCATTAATCATATGGGGCGTCTGGGAGCTCTCAGCTTTGTCCTGGACCACTGCAGCAGACAGGAGCTCCCTTTTTTTCATGATGGAGCTCTTTCACTCTCTCTCTCTCTCTCTCTCTCTCTCTCTCTGCCTCTTGGAGCTGCGATGCCTGTAGCGGCAGCGGCGTCGTCCATTAGGGTGTAAATTACAGGCTTGATCATATGTACCCATGCAAAGGCCATCTGTACCTTCTGTTTCCCTTCCCCTTTTCTCTGCCTCACTTGCAAAAGATGACTTAAGAATTACTTACACAAAACTCGATCATGCGCACACACTGAAACATGCTGCATGAAGTGTGGCTTGCATTGGCGATCAATAAATCCCCACCAGAGGATGATGTCAGTGTTTTAGCGGCAAACGGACTTGTCAGTCAACTTAACTGACATTATGGTCAATTAGAATTTGCATTATAGAAAAGTGCTCTGTTAATATTACTCAGTGAGAGTGGTGGTGAGAAATAAAATTGTCATTTAACCTGACGGGGTGATTTATTATTCTGTCTGCGTTGCAATACCCTCACTCAGCAGCAACTAACTGGGCCAGGGCTGTTTTCTAACTATAACACGGAGGTCTCAGAAAAGGGCCTATTCATGGAATTCTGCATTTTGGACCCGGAGAGAGAAATTATTCCAATGGCTAGATCCAACCAGCCACCATCATATATAAAATAAGAAGACAATATGAAAGAAACAGAGAAAAGCAGCCCAAGGATATCTGCGTAGAGCTAGAGGGAGAGCAAGAAGAATGTCTTCTTCCATCACCGTCATCCCTCAGACAGCTCCATTCACCATCCTCCATCACTCTTTGACAGGGGATATTTCCTGTGACCCAACTCTGTTTCCTTGCTGTTAAAATTCCATGTTCAAAAATACACATACAAGCATCATTCCAAAGAGAAAACCCTCTGAAAGGAGCTGGCAGCTGCAAAGTGAAGCTTTCAGCTACTTTTCACGGGGCTGCTAGGCAAGCTTCCTTTGGTTGGCTGAGCATCGCCATTGACCAAGTAAAACATAACACCCCTTTGTGCTCTTTGGAGGTCAACCTGTTTCCCATCAGAAGTGGCACATGAATGTATTTGTTACAAAATATGTCATGCAGAATAATGTTTTGTTGGTTTTGTGTGTGCGTTGGAAGTGAAGTTGTTTAAATATGAACGGTTACCATTTTACTCCCTTTACTCCTTCAGATGTTTGAAGGTTGTGAAGACAGACAGTACGCCATGTAAAAGTAAAAGACTGGCATCAAATGAAAGATTGTTTAAAGTCAGAATTGCCAAAGCTTTATGCCCATCATTTATCTTGTTACCAATAGATCAAATTCACTTCATGGCGGAGTCATAAAAATGTATGAGAATGTAAATGGCTGATTGACCCATTCATCTTGTTTAAAGTGGCAAATGTAACATGCTTCTCATCCCGGGTGATAAACTCATACTTCACTCTTTTATGAAGGATTCATTGTTGATGGTGAAGGATCCCGAATTTCATTAGAGGAGCAGGTAGAGAGAGTCTGCCAAGGTGCTCCAGCACCATATCTGTAAATCACTCACGCTTTCTAAAGGTGAGAGTATCGGCTCTGATGCTCTGATGGGGATTTCTGACCCCAACGTTTTTCCCTGCCACTTTGTTAAAACTCACAATAGTTTTTATTAAAAGAACTGAAACGAATTCCTACTATTTTCATAGCTGCTCCTCCTTTTAAAATGTCAGATGGCATTTTTACTCTCTGAATTTTCTTTCGTGTTGTTTCCTGAAAATGACATCACTCTAATCTATTTTTCCCATGAGAAGACGAAGCACATGGGAGTGACTCCCATTTGGCCCCCTCAGACTGAAAACTTGTATTTCACAACCTCAGAGGAGAGTGGGTAAAAAAAAAAAAAAAAAAAAAAAAGAAATTCATGCCACTAAAACCCATTATATCTGCTGGACATAGTGAGTGATGAGTGAATCGAAGGGCAGTTTTCCCCTTTCGTCAACCACGCTCGTACACACACATGCCGAATGTTGCATACACACATGCTCACATTAGTCGACAGGGCAGTACACTGAGGTAGTTTATGTTTCTTGTCAGTTGGAGGGCGTGATGAAGTAATGATTAATATGGGGGATGTTTGGAAATGTAAATCTGTGCTACAGCACAAATAAACCAGGGGGGTTTCTGGGGATGATTAAATGGACATTTCACAGTTGATTGAGCATGCTAAAAGTCATCCATTTCTCCCTAACTCTGTAAACAGCAGTGGCTGCCCCCTTTCCTGTGAAGTATATGATGGTCGTTGTAGTTTTATATGCACACACAGGCCATTGAAGACGAATGAGTGGCTCAATTTATATAACCACTGGGATCTCCTGATTAGGTAATTTATATGGAGGACAGGTTTATAACTGCTAACTCACCGTCATGTCCCGCAACAATTATTCCTGGGATCCGGCTGTAAAAGCAGACAGTAAATTCTGCATTTTTCTTTTTCCGTCATCAGGGACCATAACCACAGATCTAATTCTCAATCAATCTTTTTTTTTTTTTTTTTTTTTAAATGAAGGGAGCACTACTATTGAGAAAGAGTGAGTCTAAATTTATCCAAGTAGAGAAGAATGGGATATATAGTGTCTCTCTAAGGTTGCCCTCTGTGGCCATGGTGGATCCAAAAGGCTTCCAGTTTAGAATATCTGCTGTGCATATATGGCAAAATGAAGCAAAATTTCTCAATTGATCAAACAGAATGATTCAAATGCCAAAACAGTAATAAATAACAAAAAACCCAGCGTAAACAGTAAAGAAAATTAAACACTCAATGACACATATGTCTGCTTACTGCAGTATGCAGTGGTATACAGTATGTACTGCATACTTGTCCTGCATTCATTGTTAGTACATAGTATACAAACATTAAAGCGATTATAGAATTGCAAAACCAGACACTGGTCACTGATGGTTATGAACGGCATCTGTTTTAGTGGCCTGTTGCATTGTGGGATACAGTATGCAAGACAGACTGGTCAGCAGTAAAAGGAAATAGTCGTTTTTGCATGCTGCAGGTTGTGCAATTGCTACGCCGTACTAGTGAGTGGTTTTTGAAAACAACCCAAGAGCAAGACTTTGTTTCCACATCCTCTCAGCAGCGCCAAGTTGAAATCCAACCCTGTAAACAATAGCAGCTGGAATAGTACCGATCAAAGGTAGGTAATGGGCTCCATAAGTAACCTATATGTCAGACATACAGTATACCTCTATATGCAACAAAAACAAAATAATTTTTTTTATTTAAAAAAAAACATCTAAAAGGTCCTGAGTAGGGGGTTTCTTATATTGAATAAAACCCCCAAAAGATGTTAAATGGGTATTGCAAAGTTCAAATTTAATAGAACCCAAACATGCCTTGTGTGAAATAACTAAGGTTGCAGTAATAAAAGGAGATAATGAAATTCTCTAAACTGTAATGGAAACTTTGTCCAGTCCATCTAAACTCTAGTGGTGATTGGCTGAAGCCCAAAGCAAAACATCCTGGACCTACTTAACACATCTGGCACAAACTCTGAATCAAACTAGTCAGGCTGGTCAACAGACCATCAGATCACTGATAATACATTCAGATGTTTACATATTCTCTTTTACTTTCAGTTTATGTTCATTACCTTTTATATCAGATAAAGTTTACTTAATGAGAGGGAACAATGGTGAAACTAAAACTGTAATCATAACCTTAATCAAATTCTAGATACTTGATTTAATATTATTAAATATTACTGTTAGAAACTCTACAGAGGTCTTTCTCAAGTGTGCAAAGTTTCAACATGATCTGTTTTCTATTACGGTGATAAAAATGCAAAATAAAGGTAAGTTGCCAATTTTACACAGCACATCTATGCCACTTACTAGTTAACTGTATGATGGTGTCACGCCGCTAAAAAGATGAATAAAAATATAAAATGGCACATGTAAGTTTCTCTAACTTCTTCAGAGTTTAACACAGTGGTCCAGCGTTCATAGAAGATTGGTTTTGACACTTCTTTCAGTATATGTTGGGTTTTTTTCTGGACAGCATCTGGTGCAAAGTGGATGTATGCTATTAACAAGTCCTCTGGTCGGGGTGCTGCCCCAGCATGGCTGCTTGTAAATGGCACTCTCTTATGGAGACAAATCACCCTCTGGTTAGGTTTCAATGAAAGAGGATACAGTTAGAGTACATAAATATCACTGTAGGAAGCACCACTAACTGTGTGATACTCAAACAATGGACTTTTTGTGGCCAAGAGCCATGTTTCATTCCAAGAAGACGCAGCCACCAGAGGAGCTCACAGTGTACGATGTGTATGGAAACGAAATCTGTGGAAAGGACCGTGTTTTTTTTTTTGGTCAGTTTTCAACAAGTACATTTAGCTGCACAGAGGAGACAGATGAACCGTTAAATGGTGAACAGAAAACAGCGTTGTGTCGGGATCAAGATGAGTGGAAAGACTTTAGCATTCATCCGTTTTTAAGTGTACTTCTAGAAGTGTTTTGTTGATAGTTTTTATTGCTGTGCGGGAAGTGTTTTATATACTATTTGCTTTGCATGTGATCTTTTCAAACTTCTTTCTGATGCCCTGACTGCCCGTGAAGCCCTTTACCATGAGAGCTCATGAATGATATTAGAAATTACAACTTTAAGTTCATAAGATTAAAAAAACAAAACAAAATTTAAAAAAAAAAAAATTTTTTGCATATAACATGCCTCACTTCCCCATAATCTTGATATTTGCTCACAGCTGTCACTTTGATTCTCTTTCTTTTGCCCGAGAACAAGGGGATATTGTTCATTCACTCCAGAGTAAAAGCATGCAGGCACTCAACCTGTCGAAACCACGCTGGGCTGTGCTGAGCTCTGAACTGGAAAATGCTGGCTGCCTCCCTGCAGTTTTGGACTGCCAAGAGTAGTGCTTCTCAAACATTTTCATGTTACTAAATTCCAGGGAGACGTGCATTAGACTATCGATTAAAATTCCCTACTCTGGTCAAGGCTGAATAATATTAAACTGAACTATCTACAGTATTGCTCCTTCTAATGTCATTCTTACACCCTTTTTATTGTAGACATTTGTTACTCTGTACAAGAAAAGAAACTTAATTGTAAAGTACATATTAAATACTGGAGGAAAGATGTCAGCCTTTTTATAGTGCATTTAACATATTTCACGTGCAAATAAATAATGTACCATTTTTGCCAATTAATACTATTTCCCCAAAATTAAAAACATTTGACTGAATGTTGCTAGATGTCTTTTAAAAAATTGCATTGATGTTGTTAAACCAGACTGATTCACCCAGAAACTCGATACGATGGTAAAGCAATGTCTTCACAGTATAATCATTAACAAAGATGATAATCAACAGGTGCCCTAAAATGAAAAGCTGGATTAATAGTTTTCTTCTATATCTGTTTAGCTGAACTCAGAAACCTGTCAGAGATGCTGAAAAACAAAAAACAAAAAAAAAAAAAAAAAAAAAAAAAGGCCAACACAGTATTTCACATGCCTGCATCCATTAAAGTAAACTTAAAATAATGCTTATTTATGCTGTTTGGTTTTGTTTAATGACAAACGCTCTTCCACAAAGAACCAATAGTGCATTTCTTTGAACTCGTATTTACCCAAGCTAACAAACATTTACAGGAAGTGCAGAGCCATTCATATTTCATTGTAGAGCTTCCATTGTAGGTGTTTGGTGTAAATGGGTCATCAAAATTAACAACAGATCTATTGTTTATCAGATCATTCGTATCTCTTGCGGAGCCCTTTCTGAGGTCTTTTCACAAATGCATACAAAGCACACAAGCCCGTGCCGCTTGTGGCTGATCAGTGTTTCCTTGACACCCTGTTTGGACTGAAGCCCTGAGCAGCTTATTAATCAGCGCTGAGAGGTCTCCCATCCATCCAAGCATATGGCTGCTTGCATGTGGAACATTTTAAAGGCAAGCAGGTCTATACAACAACCATTAAAAGCACAGAGAGCCATATCCTTGTAAATTATTTAGCTGGAAGAGGGCAGTAAATCAGCGTGAGTGTCATACACTGAACATGGCACATGCTGGAGTGAAAAATACATACAGAGCAACTATTCACACTTGGCGCTGAGCGTGGCATTTAAAACCCCATGTTGTCCACCATCTCTCCACGGCCCTGTCAGCTTCAGTCACAACTAATATGCTGAAGTTGATTATAAATTATCCCTTTTGAGAATTTCTGCAATTGCACTCTGCTGAATATTGAGCTCATGTGTACTGGAGGTGATGTCCAACAAGTTACTTTTCAGTACATACGATTTTTTTTTTTTTTACGTATTGTTTTTTCAAGGCGTGAAGCAACCAGAACAGCTCTCCAGTGTATCGTAAATATGAGGCTGTGTTTAATCCCAAACATGTCATGTGCAGGATACTGACTTGAACTATTCTGAGCCACTTTAGGGTCGTGTAAGGAAAGCGATGCTGAAATTTAGTCTACCCTGAATGGCTTGTTGTATGAACATTTTATAGTTTAGCCACAATCAGTTTTGCTTCACACAGCTGTTCCAATATGTCATTTGTAATTTTTGAAGCTAGAGTTATTCCTGAACACACGTGTTTGAGATCTAGCTTGTCGACAGGCTTCACTGTGACTGACACACTCATCAAAATGAGAATCCTTCTTGCCTGGGGAAACTGTGATACCTGTCATATGGAGGATATCTTTTAATGTTCCTGTCTCAAATGCATGTCAGAGCAAATGCCAAGTCATGACATCACTTATAACCTAAATGTTCAATGCCTGATTCCTCTTATTTACCTTACATTTCAAAAGATGCCTTCACTTGTCTTCCCCACTTTCTTTGTGGTAGAAAATCATTCCCTTGACAGTTTTTCTATCTTCACATTTTCAATAAGTTTCATCTGTTTATCTTTTGATTGACTGCTCATTTGTGTGTCATGTGTAACTGCGTTTCTTCTCTGTTGAGCTTTGAAGGTTGGTATTTTGCATTTACCAGCTTCCACCATAAAGAAAATTAACCATTACAGACTTTCACATCAGACGTGCTTTGCAGACTTTTGTGATTTGTGGGATTTTGAGCGCACACATGCGTTGATGCTGTAATGTGGGCGGGTGGGGGTGCGGGTGGGGGTGGGAGGTTGTAGGTTAACTCGTAGCTTTTTCAACACTATCACAGTCTATTACTGAAATGTAACAAATTACAATTAATGCCCTGCTCCCATTAAAGCTGTTGCTTTGTCTACTGGCTCAGACGGCACACGTAGCATCTTAAAAGCAGATGCTGCACCATCTGCAGCTGAGGGGTATACTAGGAATAAACTCGCCTTGCCACATGACATGAAAATAGACAGAGCATATCTTCCTCATCCGGTATATGGTATATTTGGACAGATGATGGCCTTCTCACAAGGAGACCAGCTTGGAAGCCCTCAGTACAGGGCACATACTTTAACCATTTGTGTTTTATGGTTTTTCCATATATGCTTGCTTTTATCCCAGACTGAGATACCAGAGGATATCGCTTGTTTACACTGAGTTTCTTAGTCAAGAGCCAACCAAGAGGCAATAATAAACGTTATCACTCAAATTTTTTGACTACTTCAGACTGAGAAGCGGACTTGCATGTCTTTGGTCTATGGAGGGAAGTGGAAGCCAGTTCATGTAGATTCAGGCACAGCGTGCCAGTTTGACACAGACAGTGTTGTGGTGCAACATTGCCCCTGACATTTTTTCACCCCGTGAGTTTTTATTGCTGTTGGTAGGCAAAGCAAGGTTAAGCTGGTGGCATATTTCTGACCCATAGCCTCATCATTTTCTACCCTGCCAGTTTATAGCCGAGGTCCTGCTCGCCGCTCCATGCGAGTTAAACTTCCTAATGGGAGCTCTAAGGAATCCACATAGCTCTGCTTTGCAGATGAGTTTTTGCTTGCCCTAAAGTTTTCTATCATGGCCTCTTTTTTTTTAGTTTTTTTGTTTTGATTTTTCAGCTCATCCTCTGCCAATGGCTGCCATGTGACTTTTCTGTGGAAGGACTCACTGTGGGGCATTTTTAGTTGGGCTTCCCAGAGACCCGGCTCTGAGAATTTGTTCTTGTTTTATCATTTCTTTTCATTTTCTTTTTTTTTTCTTTGAGTAATAAAATTGGCATCTGAGCCCTCCCTCTCACCCATCCTGCTCTTGTGTCTTCTGATTTTCTGAAAGGCCTCACTTAAATGGTTTCAACTCAGATCCTTCTGGCTGTGATGTGAGCACTTGTGGTGTGAATAAAACATGACTGTGTGGACAAAATACCACAATGAATGACTTGTATTTTGTATTATTGTTAATGCTTGTGTAATCAATGTGAGTTCATTTTGCAGCGCAGTCCGTTTTTCCCATGAACTAATATGTAATTTTGTTATCATGATGCAAATCGATGCTGTTCGAAATGTAGACAAAAACAAAACAAAACAACAGAGAATGCATTTTGTATGGATATGGATGGTATGAATGGATATCTTCATGCCTGGGAAATCAACTCTTCATGTTTTCTAAGATCCACCAGCATTTTAAGGTGGCTTTTAGTTTTAAGGGCATGTTAAACTGGCAAGTTTAATATGTAAATGACAAAAATCATAATCACAAGGAGTTAAGAGACATGGCAATGTAATACTGTCGTCTGTGTAGGTTTAAGTGTCTTCTAGGTTTCCAGTTAAAGGAACCGCGTGTAACAACTTTTGTTACAAGCTTTTGCAAATGCAGTTATCCCACTGTCTGTATCAGTAAGTTAAATTTCCCTGTTTTAAATCAAGATTTTTTTCATAATGTACTTATAGTGATTTATTTAGGTGCTTTAAAGATGTGTCTATTTTCTAGTTGTGTTTTCATAAATGTTTTCAATGAAGACTACTGAGTGTGTCCAATCTCCCTGGTAGATATATTTACACACTAACTTAAAAGGGAATATAAAAACAAAGGCTTGTCATTCCCCGTTTGATTCTCTTACCTCCCAGTGGCTCATACATGAAATTAGGTGAATTTCAACAGCTGGGAAATTGGTGAAGAAACACCTGCTGCTTGTACCTCTGCACTGTTTAAGCCCTTGTGCTCGTGACAAGTTATCCCATAGGCCACAGATTAAACAAATGAGATATAAGCCACAAATGAACACAAGAAAAATCACTGTACTGATCAAGGAAGTCGACCGCAATAAAGCTATTCTTTTTTCTAGGTTTAAAAATAGAAACGCAAACACTGGAAAAAAAATAACTTAAAGAAAAGAAAGATGAAGGAGACAAAAGAAACATGGCAGGCCATCACACACTAAATCAGTGTTGTGAGGCATGACTGGATAAGAACACCTGAAGATGTCAGGACAAGGTGGAGGGACTACTCCCGTGTACCTGAGATAAGGGCTGCCGCTCTCAGATGGAGCAACAGATGGCTGCACCAATCTGCCTGCATTCACTCCCGGAGAGGAGAGATATTTCCAGTACTAGGGTCAGAGTCTATAGCGAGAGTCCCGGGGGACATAAATATTTGCCGTTTGCACACTCCCCAAAGGTCTGTGCCTTCCACCCCCTGCCCACTTCCACTATATCCAGTAACATGTGGTGAACCCTCAACTTCAACATCAGGCCCCCCTTGCTGCAACACGTCAGCCATCCCCCCACGGGGCCATCCAACATCAAGCCCCCTCAGGTATGGCCATCTCTCGGGGCTGTTTTTTCCCCTGGGCCCTCAGAATCCCCTCACTGTGGGAACTCACCCAACATCACCATGCACCATACAAGTTGCACCTACGTAAACCACTAAACATTGCAAGCAATAGTAACTGATAAATGCAACCATACTCATTAACAAAGAAACGCATTAAAAGGATGGCTACAATTATGTTCCGATTTACAGTTATAATGTTACTACTAAAAAAAATGGGTGAATCTAATAACTTTTCTCAGTTTTTTAGCATTTGTTATGTTTCAGTTGTTCCATTAAATGTAGTCTTTAAATGAATCGCAAATCTTTGCAGTGCGATATCCTTGAATTCTTTAGTGTCAAAATATTTTTTGAAGGTTCTCTCTTGATTTTTATTTTTCCCGTTTACTTTTAACTCAGCTATTGTACGTGCATTTAATGTACCAACCTAAATAACCAAACTGTTTCCATAGGAAAGCTGAGAAAGTTGCTTGCTCAGTGATATCGCCACCTGTGATGTTTTCAGGAAACCTTCTGCAGTGCTGAAGACAACAACAAAATGAGGGGAAAAAACGAATGGACAGAAGGTAATTTAAGGTTCTTTTTCACAGTTAACACCAGAATGCATTAAAGCAATAAAACTGATGTAAGTCCCCATATTTCCCGAGGCCGTGTTGTTGTATGTCCGACCCAATTTGTCTCCCAGTCAGGCCTATTAGTCTACCGCGGACCCTTCTTAATACGCTCCGCTCCTCCAAATACCTCAGATCAATGCGTGATAAATCGCAGCATCATCACTTACCGCATGTGGATGAGCTGAGAAATGTTCCCTTTTTCTTTTATTTCCTTGGAGAAGTCTTTATTGGAAGTCATATGCGCACAGGCAGGGAGAAGAATAGTTTAGTTTGCGGTTGCTTATGTAGAGTGGAGGCTGATGTTTGTTTGGTCCACTGACATGGATGAATTGGTGGAGTAATGCGGAAACTGGTAATAGTTGAATAGTTTATATCAATGTAATAAATATAGCTCTCATAAATCACGTAAGTGTTATATATTGCTGTTTTCACACTTTGCTCCAGCCAGGAAGCTCTGGAGGATATCACAGTGAAGTGTAACCTACACTTACTTCTTTTTTGTATAAACTTAATCCTGAGCCTTTTGTGCTCTTTAAACCTGATGATGGTTCTATAGAGTTTCAACATTAAACAAATATAATTGTTTATAGATTAGATAAGAGCTGCTGAGGTGGGGAATTCTGCTCAATTGTGCATGAGAGGCTGCTTTAATTTGTTTTCCTTATTGAAATTAGGCGTTGGAACACATGTAATGAAGTCTTTACTATATCTATGTTTTCTGTTTCTTTTTCAGAACTGATTTGCTCTTTTTTAAAAGATAATACTTTGTTGCGTTATTATTTTGGATACATGATTTAAAGAGATTTAGCACAAATATTGTTATAATAAAATGAAATCATTATTTTATGAAAACAGGCCAATTTTAACAATACTTTAACATTATATAGTAACTTTAGCTCTTAAAGGTTAAATTCATTATATTTACAACACTGGACAGCAGTAATCTGCTATTAAAAATGTAGAGTTAAAATACCATGACAATGTTTTCATCGCTGATTGCTGTTATTCTCCCTCTGTGAATGTTATAATCCAAACATACAAGTTCTGTGTCGGGGCTGCTAAATGGTTACAAGGGAATGTTGGTGCACATGATTCCACCTTACTCCGTCTAAGATTTAAAAAAAAAAAAAAATGTACAGGCCGCTTGAAAGACATTTAAAGGGCAGATAGGGGAAAATAATAATAGTGATTTTTCTGTGCATAGAGCATATACTTTGGTGTCACAAGGGACTACCAAATCAAAAACTCTGACATATCTCAATCTTTCTTTCTTAGTCTTGTCCAGGTTGAGTTTTAAAATGACATTCAGGGAGGTGTTCAGATCTGCAGGATTGTGTGACTTCGCAGACGTAGACGAGAGTAGGAATTTGTGTGCCTTTTCCGCCACCTACCTTAAGATCATGCAGCATTAAATTGCCATCTGAAGAGGGGGGTGCACAGTTTACACATAAATCTCAAAAGATGCACACCTGCAGAGAGGGTGGGGTCAGATCAAATGACTCCGCCTCCTAAAAGTAGCTGCTATAAAAAGAGACGCGTGAAATGATGATGGAAAACGTAGTTGTACTACAATACTGCGGTATTTGGACCAAAGCATGTAACGGACAGTTCAGAAAGACCTAAAGAAAATTATTCCAACTTAAAAAGAAAGGAGAGGGAATATTATGTGCCCTTAAAATAAGGTTTCAGCCTTAGTTTGTTGTTTTGTAAATTATTCTATGCATGATTTACAGTTCAGTACCAAATATGAGTAAGACCTTTGTGCTGGTTTGGTTTAGTTATGTGTTTTAGGAGATGTGATAAGTTTAAATTTCAAAGGATCCTATTCATGGTGTCCAGACTTTTTGCACGCTGACTCAGAGTTATCGTTTACAGGGAAATTTGATGTAAGTGAATCCTTGTTAAAGGAATTTGTTTTGCTTAGTTTTTCATGGTATTACAAGTCGTAATGTCAGCCAGTTCAGTTTCTCTTTGCTTCAAAAGAAAACACAATGTGTTGTTAGGTGTCAATGGGCTGAACAGGCTGTTTTGAGACTGAAAGGGGAGAAAATGTTACCCAACCCCCGTTACTAACAAACAATCCCTACCATCTGCCAAACTTCATAGGTATGACTGCCAGAAACTTGATGAAGTTCTCAACTGTAACTTGTTGAATCAACCTACGCCTACTTCAGCTTGTTATTCCCTCAGAAGGTCCTTCTGGGAATGTGCTTGAGCTTGTTGCATCTGGTCATTATTTTTTATGTGTAGGTGGATCAAGCAATGGTGACATATATTGAGTAATATTCTCCACTAAAGGATCGGTGACAGAGTCAAACATTCACACTATTATTCAAATCTGACACATTTTGTGCAATACGCAAAACAATGATTTATTAAGGCAACTGTTTGTAATGAAAGTATTATCTTATCCTCTGCCATGATGATACTTTCTGAAGAAGAAAATCTAAAATCTATAAAAACGCACCCGAATACAAAAAGTAATTAATCTCTCTTTGTTATAACCCAAATCAGGAAAGAGGAGTTGGTTAGTTTTGTCATTTAAATTAGCAGCTAAAAAGGATTGTATTAGTTTTGTTTTTCATGTCTACGTTTTAACCAAAAAGGATCAAATTCTTAAAATGAATGGAGCACAGTATCGTCTCTGTTTTCACGATATACTTGCACTGTCAGTGATACGTTGTAACTCAGTTTCTTTACTAAACTTTATTTTGATAGCATATTTCTGTGCTATATGGTCAGTGTACCATACTTTTGATGGAATGATTTAGGTTAAGTTTGGCATTAACAATGTACATATTCATTTTCATTATATTATTAAGTCAGCCGGCCACACCTGTCACCTTTATAAGGCTATTACTAACTACTGCAACAGCAGCATAGCTGTGGTGCTACTGCGTACAGGAAAGTGTGGTGGCTCTGACGTACCAAACACAACACTCGAAAACATACTGTAGACCAAAAATATACACTTGCAACCAGAAGCTTTACAAGAAGAATTTTTTTTTTCTCCACATCTGAAAGTTAAGTTGGGGGAACCTTTCCTCTATTGATCTATGAATTGTCAGAGTAATGAAAGAGATCAGTTTCTTTATTAGATAATTTATCAAATTACTTTTTACAAAGTCACAAGTCTGCATACCCTTGGTTAGGATTTGGTAGATTTGCCTTTAAAATGCTTAACGTCACTGAAACATGTTGGGTAGCAACCTGCAAGCTTCTCACATTGGTTCGCTGATATTTTGGTCCATTTTTTCCTGCTGGAGCTCTACAGTGCATACACACATCGACTTTCCTAAATATATGTATGCATCTATGACGTGTATATGCAATAGTTTCTTGTGACAATCATTTACAAAAATAGTGGACAAGCATAATCATATGTGAGAGGACTGTGTCTGACCGAAAAAAAATGACAAAAGAGTCCAAGTCAGTTGCATTGCTAACGTAATGTCTGAGCTGTTGTCCATTGTGCCTATTCTCTGAGGCTGTGCTTGTGTTGAATAAACAAATAGGCACTTACTGTAACAGTATGATCACGCTAGTGCAAGTGGCAATCATACTTAGGTTCAATCAGGACTGGAGCCAATGGGGGAAAAGGAAAGCAGAGTGAGTCATACCTGGGCAAGACACTGTATAACTTGACTAGTTTCAGTGCATCCAAATTTAGAGGGATGCTAAGACTCTTTGTCCATTTGGGAGACATATTCATGCCCAGGCATCAACAGTTTGAGCAACAACTTCAGATGAATATACAATATATCTATCTGTCTGTCCTCATTTGCAGTTTAAACTGTAATCTGGCGTTTTACAGTGGTTTTGGAGCAGTGGCTTTTTTCTTACTTCATGACCGTTGGCTCATCTCAGGTCTAAATGCCTTTTCCTGTGGATAACATCGATCTCTTCCTGGTTTCATTCTGCATCTTTATATGGTTTGTCCTTGTTGTTCTGGAATTTATCTGTACATTCCCCTTTAAAGCAAGTTCATCTGTGGGAATCATAAACCATCTCCTTCCTGAGTGGTATGACAGCAGCCATGATGTTTCTACTTTTACATAATTATTTGAAAAGGTAAATGTGGGACTTTCAGGCATTTGGAACTTGAATCCAAGTATGAACCGGACTTGCACAAGTCCACAATTATTTTCTCGATGTCTAGGTTGATTTTTTCTTTTTTCCCACTATGTCAAGCCCTTTTTTTGAAGATGTGCCTTAAAATGCTTTTACAGATTAATTTTAATCTGTCAAAATATTAACATCAATTTAACTGTTTAAAGCTATAGTTAACTTAGAGTATATAAACTTCTGTCATTGAAAAAAGTGCGATGTTACCACAAAAAAAAAAAAAGAAACTGGGAAATCTTAACTGATCCAAAGCAAAACGCGTCCTCAACTTTACTACCAGAAATGGAGAAAGTGCATTTGTGAGCTGCATGTGAACTTCTGGTTGCCACTTTATCGCTTCAAGAAAAAAATGCATTTAAGAAAACATAATTAAAGTTTTGATTTATTATAATAATTTTTCCCTTCCAGTCTAAAGCTTCCTGGCCCAACGTTACCTACTTCCAAAGTCCATGGAGAGGGAAACGGCCCTGATGAAGACCACACACTGAAACATACTGGTCAAATGTTAAAGGAGTTTATATACTACAAGCATGACTTGAACTTTGTCCTTATTCTTTTTATTTTTTTTTACTTTTGCCCAATTTTTTTTCCAACTTTTTTATTTTAATCCCTAACTGATCACCTTGGGATCAGTTTTTGAAGTCACCGAATACCCCTCGACCGTCAAGGAAACTGTTCCACAGCTGCATACTGCCAGTTATCCCTCTGCGGCAGTAAGACACCGGCTGTGTCAGTAGCAAACACCAAGAAGGAAACTACACTCTGCAGTTCTTGACTATCAACAACTAGCACAGAATGGGTAAGGAGCTTTAAAGGGAAGTGGGTAATGTGTGCCTAACTTCCAAGCATGAAACTCATGCTCAAGACCAGCCTTTCAATGGATTTCCTGCAGATGTACCACCTCATTGTTCAGTAAAAGTAAACTTATTGCTTGAAGTTGGGCATTACTTGGTTAAGATAAAAAAAACAACAAAAAAAAACATTATGGCTATGCATTAAAATACACAATGAAACATATTTAAAAGCAGAAACATTGTCCACATTGCAACACATCCTGTGATGATTCTTACCTGCTTGGAAGACTCTTCATGTCCAAAATATAGGGTTCAAAGGCAAAACATGGCAACGAGGGTTGGCAGGCACTCCTGGAGCATGTCAATCTGGCCTCCTGAAATGAACTTTAAAAAAAAACTAGGTTAAAAAGAATAGACCCGTTTTACGAATTATTTTTAAAGGGACTGAAATAGTTTACAACTGACTACAGCAGAGAGCTGTCTGTCTTGCCTTAAGATCTTTAAGCCATATAAATGAGGTCAGCAGCTTTGATGGCAGAACCACACAAAGAAAGGTCGACTCGAACTGTTGCCATATTACGTGTTTTTCATTGATATGTATTCAACAGAAAGAAAGAAAGAAAGAAAGAAAGAAAGAAAGAAAGAAAGAAAGAAAGAAAGAAAGAAAGAAAGAAAGAAAGAAAGAAAGAAAGAAAGAAAGAAAGAAAGAAAGAAAGAAAGAAAGAAAGAAAGAAAGAAAGAAAGAGAATTTTATGTTCAAATAACATATGATGTTTGCAGCCATACCAGTATGTCATGGTATGAAGTTCTACTTGATGTGAAAAGACCAAAAAAAAAACTAAAAATGTCTTTTAACTACATTTCCAGGCAGAACTTTTTGTGAGGAACTGTAAAGCATTCACTAATTGGCAATCGGAGTTTGCTAAATGTTGTCATGTAAGCACACAAAACAAAGCTAACCTTTCTCCGAAAGGTCATTTTTGAAATACCATATGGTAGACGGGGTCAAATTTGTTTCAAGCTTCAATTAAACCGTTCAAGGTTCGCGGAGGAGGAAAAGGTCCCCCATCTCTGCTTTAGGGATACCCTGCATATTGAAAACTGACCGGCTCCTGACACGTATGAATGAGAATGGGCTGGTTTTATCCCACAGGGGCATCGTCAAGCGGCCAAATAGTTTCCCAGAATATTCCGTTTTAGGCCTATTCAGAGGCTGTTTGCCGTTGCTTTCGATGATACAATGTAAGTGTGTGCACAGTCGCAACATTACGCGGTCTTGAAACAAGTTGTGGAGATCCACCAGAAGAGAAATCAGTTGGACGAGCGTTTGCTGTTGTTTACATCCAAAACAACATAAGACATGGATTTGTGCAGTTGGTATGCGTGTGAGTCACGGTAGGCTAATTGGCGGCCCACACCCATGGAAATGACATCATGTTTTCACTGTCATGCAAGACTGTCCGGGGTTTACTCGTAGAAAAAAGAGAGCGGCAGAAGACAGCAATTATGTGGTTGACAGGAGCCTAAACCTGTGGAAAAAAAAAACAAAAAAACTTGCAGAGCGACAGCATTTATCTGGAACTCTGCCTTCGATAGTCAATTGCATAGCTGCACGCAGAGACAAAACCTGTCACGTCTTATGCTGCATCTGCACAGCTTCAAACAATTAGAATAACCTTGTGATTGTACGTCGTAATACCCTAAACACACAGTGCTTAGAGCGACTGCTGATTTCAAATGAAGGCAAAGAGCCCTTTGGAGTCAAGCCCATTCCTGACATTTTCCCTGCTTTTTACATTTATCAGTGACAGGCAACAACCTCATCAGCTTGCATACTACTCCAACATGTTCCATTAAGGTGCCTGGAATAAGGGTGCATTTCCATAAAATATTCTTTGTCAGAATCAGAAAATGGGCAAATTATCTGAACACTAAACCACCCCCAGTGCACTGTAGATCCCGGAGCGGACAGAAATGACCTCAATTAGGCTGTCTGAGCACAAGAAAGTGTCTCACTGGTTAGAGATCTGAGTGGCACAGATAGATCAACGCTGCCACTTCTCCCACATCACCTGGATGAGCACTTTGCATTTGTAAATCAATGAGCAGGGTAACTGCATGCAGAAGAGCTGGGAGGGATTCCTGTCTTCCTTGGCACAGATTTTTAGAACCAAATTACCTCTATTACGACGCTCAGCTGGGGACCGCAATCTAGTATCAGTCTGTCAAACAATGACGCTTTCCTTTTGATTTGTTTTTGGGTTGTTTTTTTTTTTGTTTTATAAATCTCTTCGATAAAAGATAGATTCGGTATGGATTTTCCTGATTTTCCTGATGCAGCGGGTCCGTTTATGACCTCTGAGTCCCTGCTTTGTTTCGTACTGCGCACTTTATGGCTTCATACAGTCCTTCATGCATCTCAGTGGCCTGCGTCACCATAAATCACAAACGGATAAAATGACAGTCAAGAACTCTAGCTCAGATGATGTCTTTTACTACAACTCGAGTGCTGCACATACACTAACAAAGGCCAGTCTCTGCACAGTAGCTATCGAAACTTTCATAAACAGCACAAACCAATCTAATATTGCCCCCCCCCCCCCCCCAACACTGAGAGTTATACTAATATTGTAACCACAGCTCAACAAACTGACTACGAATACACGAAAGATAATAATCAGGTTGTTTTTTTTTGTTTTTTTTTTCAGTTACACAGCCACTAGGTTGAAGTTCATAGCAGTTTGTCCTTATTGACATCTGTTACCCAAACTATAGACTTGCCGTTGCAGACTTCAGCGTGAGTTAATATTGTGCCAAGCACCCACTAATGGCAGCTTTAGTGGTGGTATTTCTGTGGGGCTGAATATGGGGTTAGGTGCATGAGTCATGTCCTGGGTGACCCGTGCTGCCAGATGTCCTGCCAGGTTTCCTGCAGCACCGCTCTCCCTCTGAGGATGGAGGCTCCCAGGGAGTTAAAATGGCTGCTTCAGGCTTTGACCAGACTGAGGAAACACAATATGTTTTAAAGATGTTTTTTTTTTTTTTTTTTGCATGGTTTATATTTTGAAAATATATTTGGTGGGTTTCTTGGTGGCTAGTTTTAGACAGCCATAAATAAGAGCTGCAAAAGCGCAACTGCCTTCGATGAGGAATGGAAAAAATTATCTTTATAATCTTAAGAAAGACATGCAATATAAAACCTTCGGAGGTTTCTGCTGCCTCGCCGAGCTCTGTGTCAGATTCAGAGCGGTTTTCATTTGGAAGCCCTGTAATCACGGGCACAGAAACTCTCCCAACACTGTTCATTTATACTCTGCCAAATTAGGAGCTAGCTGCCATAAACCCAATATCAATGGCTCTTGTGTCCCATCAGACTAATCATTTGGTTTGTAAAGTCAGTGTTGAATGAGTAAAATAAAATAATTTACTTGCATAGGTAACGGAGACAAAAAAAAATGCACTTAATTAAAATTAATTTCGTCTTTATATTGACTTTTTGCCAGATTTTTTTTTTGTTTTGTTTTATTAAAAAAAAATATAATTTGGCATTTTTGGTTTGCAGAGTTCGCTGCACACCTAGACACTTTTAGGCCGTGATGGACAAAGAGAATAGTACTTCAGCACTGCCGAATCCTCTAATCCCCCATGTTGTCTTTCCTCTGTGTCAAATCTCCACAGTTGGGAGAGGGGGTGGGGGGTGTGGGGGGGCCCGAGGAGGTGGGAGGGTTGGTAATTCATGCACACATGTGCCTGCCTGTTCCTCCTGTGACAGGACCAGGGGGAGGGGCACATGATAAATTGCCTTCCACCAGGGACCTCCGAGCACAGCCACCATGATGTGGGTAAAAATGGAAATTGCTCCCTTTCACCGTCATTACATCAGTTTAGGACGCGTGTGGGCCTTATACGCACCGCGAGAGGAGCGTTTTCAGTCTGACTAACCGCTGCGCCATAGACGAAGGGCAGCAAAGCTGAGGAGGTATTCTTAGTGATGATGATGATAATTGGACTACAGCTGGGTCACCGAGGAGAAAGTAGCAACAAGGACTTATACGTGCAAAATATAATGGTCCCTTTTTTTTTTTTTTTGTTGTTTGATTTAAAATCATCCTCTGTGGACACCGAGTTGTAACTGTGATAGATTTTGAGCTGCAAAGCTTTCTGTGCTTACAAAAGTCAACAACAAAAAAGTCTGTTACAACACTTTTTCCTGCTTTATGTGCACAAAAAAAAAATAATAATAATTGTAGGTTACCATATGACAGATTCTATTATTGTTTGGTTTGTTTTTCTTTCATTTTCTTAAGTGTACCATTCACTTGGCCGTAATAACAAAATGACACGATTCACAAACAGGTGGATGACATCAAACTGATTAAATATTGAAATGGTGATAATCATCCAGGGAACAAAAAAAAAAAAAAACAATTAAAGCGCTTCGTTTAGACAAAACGAGTTAAATAGGCCTAAATAAATAAATGTACTTTGTGTGTTAGGCTGGTAAACATTCCCGTGCATTTACGTTGAAAACCTATAAAGTAGTCGGTTCTATCGTCTTTCTATTAAGGTTGTATGGAAGAAAGTTTATTTTTCTTATACTATATTTAAATTTTACAGTAATTAATGCTCGTGCCCGTGTTTTCAAAATAACCTGATGAAACATTTTTAGGCATATTCCACATATTGTACGCAAATTAATTGTACAAAACCTGTCTATCCTTCTTAAACAAATGCATACACAAAATTCACCCACCAGCTACTAAATTCTCAGTCAGTTTAAATTTGTGTGTGTGAACACAGACGCAACCTACGTCTGTAGTCAGTTAATTTGATTTGTATTTATTGTTAAATGCTTCAGGAGACTTTCCTTGCGCTGTAAAGAAATAAAGAAACAAAAGTCCTCTTACAGTAGGCTAATTAAACCTTTCTAAGAAAGGCGAAAAATCCAAAGGCCTGTGTGCAGAAATGATCAGATGAGAGTTTTATCCTCAATAATTTAATAAGCCAATTAAAAAGAAGAGGAAAAGGGAAAGTAATCAAAAAAAAAAATCAACAAAAAGAGCCAGACTGAGATATTGAACAGATTTGCTTCTTTTTTTTTTTTTTTTCTTTTTTCTCAGAATACATACAAAAAAATACCAATTCTCTCTCCATCAGGTACACCTGAAAAATAACGGCAATGTCAAATGTGGACTTTTTTTTTTTTTAAATTTAAGAAACAACCATGCATGTAAATTATTTTCTTCTCAATGAGACATTAAATAATAACAAATACAATCATAGCAATTTCAAATGAACATGAAATGAAGACCCCCTACGTTAATTAGTACTCTAACATATGCGTGTTTTCACTTTACCTATAGAGATCGGGTTCAACATAATGCACTTTTTGAGTTGCTCAAATATTTTCCATATGCAGCTGTTACTCCCTGCTTTTAAGCCGACATATAAATAAATACAGTTCAAGTCCACGGATCCCGTCCATAAGTTTAGCGCAGTTAATATAAAAGTCTTTATATTTGCATTTTTAGTACTATAAACTTTGCAGAGTCCTTTTCTTCTCACTGGTATCCAAGCGCTGATGCTGTTGTGAGTCTCTGGCCGTACAGTGCATAAGGGGAGTAGTAGGGGCCGGTGGCTGCGGGGACCGGGACAGGGGCGCCGGGGGTCGGCAGGGGGCTTTTGGAGTAAGGGTGGTAGCGGCTACTGAGTCCTAACGCGTGGTGCGGACTTCTTAGAGCCAAAGTCCCGGGACTCCCTGGGGCTCCTGACGGTGGCATGTGCATATGGCAGGCCATGGCCGCCGCTGCAGCGCTGGCCAGTGACGAAGACCCTGGATAACCCGATATCAACTTGTCAGCCCCAGTAAAGGCTGTGTGTGTCCTCAGGTGATTCAGGAGCTCTTCCGACGTGGAGAAACGCTTGTCGCACGGTCCATTTGCCGAGACCCAATTACAAACATGGGGGAGTGGGTCGTTGGGCAGCATAAAACCGTATGGGTAAAGGGGGTGTCCGCTAAATGACGGCGCCGAGGAGTGGACGCCGTGTATGGGGTGTGTCGGGTACATTAATGGGTAGCTGGACTTGAGAGCGTTGGCTGCAGCTGCGGCTGCGGAGTCGTGCGTGCAAGAGGCGCTGGCTGCGCCCGCCAGGTGACTGGCACAGTGGTAACTGAGGCAGTACGGGTCTCTGCACAGGCTGGCGGACATGATGGACGGTGGCGAAGCTCCGGCCAATGGGCTGGATCCGGCTTTACTGCAGCCCAGAGAACCGGCCAGCTGTGCGTTTACCAAACTCCCTCCGTGGGGCAGGAAGTGCTGAGGGTAACCAGCGTAGGCCCCAGCCAAGCTACCCGGGTAGGTCATGCCAGCTGGAGGCAAAGGGAATACTGTCTGTCCCGGTTTGTAAGGAGAAACAGGCGCCACAAGTCCTGACCCGAGAACGGATGCGGAGGATACAGAAGTTACAGAAGAGGACTCCGAGGAGGAGGTGGCTTTAGTGCCAGGCGTCGTCTCCTGGTGTTGGTTGACCTCTACATTAATCCCTCCACAGCTCACACTTATCCTGCTGTGGCTCGTGGTGCCAGTCCCGTCTGTAGAGCCATTTTTATTACAATCAGAGTCTTTCTTTTCATCCCTATCCCCACATTTCCCCTCCGATGGCATGGGGGAAGCAGAAGTGGTGGAGTTGGGGCTGCCCGTCCGCGGCGTAAACGGCTGGCAGGTGGCGCTCGGCACTCGGAAACCAGACTTCTCTCCTCCGCCTGAGACGCCCGAAGACGAGTCCTTCTTATCGGAGGGTTTAGAATAAGGTTTGAAGCTAGATTTGTCATCCACACCGATGTCGCTTAATTTCAAAGGGCCTGATTTAGATTCCTTCTCACTAGATCCATTTGGTGTTACGGAGGATAATTTGGACGATGGTGGTGGGTCCGGTTTGCCGATCTGGGAGCAGGTCTGCGCCAGCAGAGCCAACGGACTTTTCTTGGCATCTAGCTGCAAAATAAAAGATTAAATAAATGCTGATAAATGCTTAATACAACGCACACAGAAGCTTCGTTTTATATGAGCAGAATGTACAAGAATTTATCAGTACAGGAAAAATAAATAATACAT
Organism: Xenentodon cancila; assembly: GCA_014839995.1. NCBI lineage: Eukaryota > Metazoa > Chordata > Actinopteri > Beloniformes > Belonidae > Xenentodon > Xenentodon cancila. The sequence goes on from CM026208.1 coordinate 12,445,553, forward strand.
TTACGCACGTCTCTTCCCCGATTAAAACTAACAGTCTCCACGAATAAAGGCGTGGAAACAAACTGCGAATATTTAAACTATTCCACAAACATTTTTAGCACCGGAGTCGATGTAAGACCCTACATATCTCAGGGACATTAAGCTCCTAAAACGTTTGAACGCGATCCACCAATAGAATAAGTAAAATACGCAACAATAAAAAAAAAAAAAATCATATTCTTACCTCTATAGGACTAACCGGGGTAGAAGGCAAAGGCTGCAGATACTCCGGGTGCAAAATGTGTCCCGACCGTGCAGTAAGCATTTTCAAAACCTTGATGGGAAGTCGCTTTGCTTGCCGTATTGGATCAGTCGGAGGTGCGGAGTGAAGCAAATGCTTGTCAATGCTCGCAGAGCTGCTATTCCGAGAACTGCTGCTTTCCCACGCTACACAAATATCACTATTTTTCAGAGCAGACGCCAAGGGCGACGTGATCATGTCCCAATTGTCAGGAAATGAGATTGCGAGGCTTTCGTCAGATTCATTAAGAAAATCGAAAAAATGGGACCAGAGCCTCTATGTCGGAGAAAAAGAACCGTAAGATATATAGTTTTTTTTTAAAAAAATGCCTCGAGAGCAGGTAATCCTGGTAGGACAAGCGCAAGGCGCGGCAGCTGGAAGCAGGTCCGTGCGAGGTTATCGCAGATCCGCGGTTGCGTCTTGCACCATGAGCGCTGCGTCTTGTGTGCGCCTGTCTGCAGGTCCTCGCTCTGTACTCCCGAAGTACAAACTGGTAGAAATTTTCACTTCAAAAGCAGCTGAATTAGTCCGAGATTAAAGCCTTTGCCGCCTTCCAATCAAATGGGACCCTGAGGTGATTGGAGGGTCAAGGGGATGTGACGTTCTCCTCTTTGTAAGCGCCTCTATTTTGACAGCTCGGGGGAGGAGATAGGAAAAAAATATTTTGGTTAGTGTGAGCGCTGATATTATTGAGGATGTGGGGCTAGGGGGCAATAATAATAACCCCATTCACTCGTAAACTATGGAATTTGACTCTTGTAAAATCGCCCATTTACTTTAGTCATCCTATTCGTTCTGTTTGCGAGCGTTTATGAAACTGACAACATTGTAATTTTCTTATAATATGGTTCACAAATGAAAGTTATGACGGCATGATACTTTACCAACTTCTGGTATATGTTCTGTGTGTTATTTTCACATTTCTGTAACACGGCAGACCGAAAAATAAAGTCCGCACACATTATGCGCGTCCTCCACCGGGATCGTTTTGTCTTACCCTCCACCTGCAAACATAAAACCAACCACTTGAGCTCGAATTCCCTAAACAGACAAGCGTTGACAGGAATAGACCAATGTAGTAATGGAGGGATGTGAATGTCACATGTTTTCAGTATAATATACACCGCCCTTCTATTTCCATCTCAACCCCTCCGTCAAGTGTCAATTCTGCTCCACCGCAATCAATCAGTTATTTGTCAGACGCTGTCAATCCGCCGCTTGATTTATGTCAGCTATTGTGGCTGATTACATGCCAGCGCGACTGCGAGAGGAGGACAAATGATGAGGGAGATATTTGCGGGAAGCAGTCAAGTTTTCACAAGGAATATATCGATGACGGGAGTTAAGATTTTTAACTGTTAGGCGCGACGGCGAGATGCCCGCGTCCTCACCTCAGATAACATAATGAAAGTGGGGAACAAGAGGTTACTAAATAAGGTCTGCAAGTTTCTTCATAAAACACCTCGGAGGTGGTATACATGATGAAACTTTAATAAGACAGCCGAGTTCGCGTTGTTCTGCAGAAAAGCTGTTAGTGCTTCCAGGTGCTAAAGTGGGTTTGCTATAATCGGCCGATTATGGTGTTAAAAAAGCCTTCGGAAAAAGAAAAGTGCTGTTAACTAATGAAAAACAAAAAAGGAATAACAGAAATAAATGATCACCAACAGAAAGTCAAGTAAACACGTAATTATACACGATTAATATTTTATATCTCAGCTGTCTCCCGTGTTTAATATAGTCTGGGACATTAGTTGGTTTAATAAAACATTAACTGTAAATGAGGGGGGGGGGGGGGGGGGGGGGGGGGGGTAACCAGCGATTAAAACCATAGTTCCTTAGTTCAGAACTCTGTCCATTTTGTCCAAACGCGTTTGCTGTTGTGTTGTTAAAACCTGTCATCTGCCTCGGGCACACTGTCATCTGCAACAGCAACAAAGACGAGGAACACAGAAAGAGAAGAAAGAAATCCAGACAAACATCGTGATGTCAGCTCGATTTTATTTACATATAATGAAAATGATTTATTTTCTCGAAGAGGTGGAAAAGCGGAGCAGGGGAAAGAAAAGAAGAGAAATGGTGTGTCAGGCCGTTTAGAAAAGAAGTTTCAAATGCCTTGAACTATTCACCGCTGAGATGGCTAATCAGTATTGAGGCTCCGGGGCAATCGGGCAGCTTTTCAATGTGGCTTTCCTTTCATCTCAATCGGGATGAAGGCGCTCAATTAAAAGCCTATCAGTTTGTAAGTAAATCAACGCCTATCAAAGTTGTCACATCAAACAAAACGATTATTATTGCAACCCGCCTCTGCCATTAATCTCCTTCTGTGGTAATCTGCTTGACAGGTCAACTTGGAGAGCAAGAAAACCTGAAGTGGACGGTCAAGAAGGCAAAATGTGTCTGGGGAAGAAGAAAAACAATGAAGAAAACGTTAAGAACTTAGAAAAGCCACGCGTGGACTCTAAAAGTCGACCGCAAAAACACAATTCGGAGTAAAAGCTGTGGTAGGTTAATTAGAGTAGAGTAAAACATTATGTGCATATGTTGTTTTTTAAGAAAAAAGAGAATAAGCTGAAATAATTAGCAACTAGAGAGGGGAGAAATGACACTTTTATGAGAACAGATAAAAAAAAAAGATTTAAGCTTAGGCCTTGACTTGTCTGCATGAATTATCTCAGCTCTGTAAAGAGCAGTAATAAACAGAAATAAACAAATGGCTTTAAAAAAAAAACGCAATTTCTAATTTTGAGACGTGTTTAATATAAATATATTAAGAAAAAGGCCTAAAGTTTGTTCCAATTTATTTACAGAGAGACCGGAAAGGCGAGATTTATTCATCCAAATGCTTTCAGTGCTGCTTTTTTCTGGTAGAAAAAGGGGGAACGTTTCACAATATGCAAAGATATGTGATTGATAACAGGCTTGCTGTTTTCTGCAAGGGATGTCAGTCCCTGACACAATATGTGAGTTATTAGGGCAAAGAAGGGCAACCATAAATTTTCACTGTCAGGCGAAAACCCTCTTTATTGTCCGTGTGACAAATGAGCTCCTGCAGCAGATACCAAAATACTCGGCATTCCTCTTAAATGGGAACACATCTTTGCGGCCATAATTCATGATATTTAAATAGAAAGTTTTAATATCCCCATATTTTTCACAACTGTGACATGTTTACGAATCACCCCTCATGCAAATACAACTATTTACATCTCCAGAGGAAATATCTTGGACTTGAAGGAAAAGTGGGAGCTACTTGTTGGGACGACTCTGCCATGAAGAGATGGAAAAAAAGAAATGCTAAGTTAGAATTTAAAAAAACATAATAAAAAGAAAAGAACAATTGAAAAACTATACTGATTCTTCCAAACTTTACTGGTGTTTCATGCTGCTTGAAGTTGTCTTTGTTAAGGCAATCTAAAATGGAAAGATACGGTTATTTATTTCTTTTAGTAAGTTTCAATTTAATTATTCAATCTAAAATGCCATCAAATACCCTGACACCGGTGGTTTTCTTCTTTCTTTTTTTTTTAAAAGAAGCGTGTTTAATCGTGTCATATAAAAATAACACAGGTAACAAACTATAGACAGAGAGCTGGTGATAAAACCATTAAAACGCATGCAAAAAGAAGGTATCATGTCTTTCTAAAATTCCAAAGAGGAAAAAAGAATTTACAAAAAAAAAATAAATCCGTGACTCAACATTACCTGCGATCATTGCCTATAAGCTCCCACAGAGTCGTAAATGGTTAAAAAAAATACACGCCTCTATCAACATTAAGAAGGATAGTCCTTTTGTCTAAAATGAACAGTTTTGCATCAGTCAAACAGCCGCTTTTCACATTCTGTCCAGTGTAACGCAGCGCGAGGAGCTGCGAAGCCGCGCGCGCTCTCCCGGCTCTCCGAGCAGCACCAGGAAGACGGGGCTGCAGCTGTTCCGCTCATGGGAGGGCTCTTGTGACGTCACGCAGCATAAAGCGAGGCACATGAGTACGCCACAGTCCTGGAAAACTTTCTAAAGTCAAACACTGAGGGGGGGAGGGATGGAAAGTAGGCCCGGGCAGGATTATCATAATCATCAGTCATTAGCGACAATTATTTCACTTATTAACACATCAGCTTCAATGAGAGATCAGTAGCTTTAGTGTTCGGCTTCCAATATACTTGTTCTTATAAGCACATTATAGACCTTTTAAAAGATTGTCACTAACAACTAAGTCTCTCTTATTTATAAAGCATAATAGTGATGAGATCAGTGACAACAGGAGTAAATTTGAATATATTTTGAATGTTTGAGTGAATATATGTATTGCAAAGGATTGTAAAATAAAGCTTAATTCCTTACAAGTTACCTAACATTCTGGATGTATCATTGCAAACATGGTTTTATTAAGTGATGGAAGTAAAGGAATTTAGCCCAAATGAACTTGGCGGTTTCACAAAACTACTAAGTCTGAGAGAGTTCACAAAATAATTAAGTGGATCTTTTTTGTTTCTTTGTTTGGTTTGTTTGATTTGGAGCCTGTAGAGCTGACTCTGCAAAGAAGGATGCTGCATGAAATGAAAAACATAACTGGTAACGATGGTACCCGCGTCACAATACGGTGATTCACCAATCAGTGTCAGTCAGAGGCTTCTTCAGATCTACTTCTCTAGACCAAGCATACTCTTGCTTTTGTTTCTTTTTTTCTCATTTCAGAAAAAAATATTAAAGATATCACTTCTATATCACCTCTGACAAAGGGCAGCTACGTCCATTTCAGACCAGGTTACCGGATGCACGGAAACTTCAAATAAACTGCATCACATCACATATCTGCAAGTCAGTGATCAAAGTCTACCTGCCTTGGATTAGTATAAATTAAACCCACATCTTGTCTAAGCAAGACATACTGAAATTAAACTTTTATTGAGGGTGAGACTTGTATTATCATGGTCCACATTTACTCTTGGATTTTGCATTTTGTTTAAGTAATTTGACAAATAGGTTGATTGATAGTCTTAAACAGTAATAGGTTTACTCTGGTTCCACACCATCACTGCAAATATCAGTACACGCTCCTTTGTGTCAAAGATTTCTAATATTAAAATGAAAAGTGTCCCAAAACTGTTGATGCAAGAGATAATATCCAGAAGCATCATGTCACAAACTCTGGATGTATGTACACATTACAGGAGGCATTTTTAAGTTGAACCAACAAGTTGCCATAAAGTCTTAATGCCTCCATCAAGAGAGGGGATTCTGTCTTATCGCACATTTACTGTTCTGACTGTAGCTGCTGCTGTTTGTGTCTGATTTACAACTTGAAAACTGAAATATTTTTCTCTAATAAACCAACTGAAATATCTAACTAAGGATGCACAGCACATCTGCACAGCGAAGTCCCACAAAAGGCTCAAATATTGCAAATTAAAACCTGTTTTGAAGTCCTGTTTTGCTCAGTAAAGTCCATCAATGTTTCAAGTGCTTTGCAGATAAAGTTTAATTGAATTAAAGTTGAGTAACATGTGCTGTATTGGGGACAGTTATGCATGATGAAAGATTGCACAATTACTGCCTTTTTAAGGCTCCACACACCTAATTTTAATAACACATTAAACATTCCTTTGTATTCCCTCACAACTAGAAACATGTCACTCTCTGCAAAACATAATACTGCACAACTAAAGCACTTTAAAAAATTGGTTTGAAAGCAACAGCTTACTGACATTATTCCACCACTGATTGCTATCGTGTGGGAAAAGTCCAAGACCCAGCTGACCCAATAATGTCTACAGACGTTTTCATTCAGTATACATTATAATTGGGAATTCAGAGCTCAAAATTATGTTATTCCTTATTTGTACTTCCTTATCGTTCATACAATGTAGAAGAACCCACTGCACATTACTTTGTTACTTTTACATACTCACATTTTAACTCATCAACACATATATTATTAAACTATTCTATGTTGTAACCGTCACTGTAACGTTTTTTTACTACTCACACCTGCATACATATTTCAACATGCACATTAGTATGTGATATATATATATATATATATATATATATATATATATATATATATTGCAAATCTAGCTATCTATCTAGTGTGTGTGACCAAAAAAACAGAAGAAGCATGTATACAAAATGTATGTGTTTACTGGATAAGGAATAACAAATTATGACAAAAACATTCACTGAGGGCAACGGTGTGTACTCAGCTTCCTACCACAGTTGTTAATTGGTGTTTCTAAAGTGCCCATAGGAGTGAGTGTGAGTGTGTGTGGGTGTTTGTCTACATGTGGCCCTGCGATAGACTGGCAACCTGCCTAGAATGTGCCCCTGCCTTTTGTCTGAAGAGAGCTGGGATAGGCTCCAGCAGATCCCTGTGACCCTAAATAGGGATAAGCATTAATAGAAAAATGGATGGACGGAAAACGCACACTGAAGGCTGCAAAACTTTATGCAAGCAGTTGATTTACCTACTGGGCTCCAGCTGGAGAAGTGGACATTTAAACAGAATGTATATGACACAGTTGTAGAAATAGACAACCTCAAGTAATAGAGATAGGAATGTCATATTTTGAGACTGTAGAGCGTTAATACTACAGCGTAGCATCCACCCACCCATCTGTTATCTATACCTGATTATTTCTGTTTGGGGTCTCGGGGATCTGCTGGAGCCTAGCAGTGTTGCCTCAAAACAACAGTGTTCCTGGTTCAAATCCCAGCCGTGTTTTCCCTGAGTACTGTAGCTTCCTCCCTACACGTCCATACCCATGGATTAAGCCAATCAGTGATTCTAAATTGCTAAAGAGTAATTGAACCAAGTTACTTATCAGTATTTACTTTTGAAATGGACTGAGCGGCATTAGTTCAGTTGTGTTAACTATGTTGTGCAGCTCTATTACTCTATTAGAGAAAAGTTCAGTTTAGTTAAGACTGCAATAGTTGTTCTGACATCTACTGAGTGCACTGAACACACCGCAAGCTGAAAGAATAGTGAACCTGTCAAGCAGCTCAGTTACCATGACGCTGACTCAGATGGCGATGGTAGGAAGTCAAGAGGGGATGTTCTTTTTTTTTTCTCTGTCTCCATGTGAGTTTGAACATGTGTGATGAAAGTTGTTTTTTTTTTTTACATTGGCTACAGTCACCTGTGTATTTTTGTCAATACATTTTAGGCAAAATGTGACTATGCCTTCCTGTTGCTTAGAAACATACTGCAAACAGTTTTAGAATGAGCCATCCATTCATCCATCTGCTTATCTAGGGTTGGGTCGCTGGGGCGGTAGCCTAAGTGAGGAAGCCCAGGCTTCCCTCTTTGTAGCCACTTTGTCCAGGTTTAGGTGAGCACGATTATATCTAGCCGGAATTTCTCAGCCTTGCGCACGAGCTAAGGCTCCTTCTTCCCCACAGTCGTGAAATTCCGTGTTTCTAGAGCAAGCTTCTGTAGCCAGGTTTCCGACCACCAGGGACTCCACCATCAGCCACCACCCTGCTCACAATGCACTCAACCCCTAACACCAGGGACTCCACCATCAGCCACCACCCTGCTCACAATGCACCCAACCCCTAACACCAGGGACTCCACCATCAGCCACCACCCTGCTCACAATGCACCCAACCCCTAATACCAGGGACTCCACCATCAGCTACCAACCTGCTCACAATGCACCCAACCCCTAATACCAGGGACTCCACCATCAGCCACCACCCTGCTCACAATGCACCCAACCCCTAATACCAGGGACTCCACCATCAGCTACCGCCCTGCTCACAATGCACCCAACCCCTAATACCAGGGACTCCACCATCAGCCACCACCCTGGTCACAATGCACCCAACCCCTAATACCAGGGACTCCACCATCAGCTACCGCCCTGGTCACAATGCACCCAACCCCTAATACCAGGGACTCCACCATCAGCCACCACCCTGGTCACAATGCACCCAACCCCTAATACCAGGGACTCCACCATCAGCTACCGCCCTGCTCACAATGCACCCAACCCCTAATACCAGGGACTCCACCATCAGCCACCACCCTGCTCACAATGCACCCAACCCCTAATACCAGGGACTCCACTATCAGCCACCACCCTGCTCACAATGCACCCAACCCCTACTACCAGGGACTCCACCATCAGCCACCACCCTGGTCACAATGCACCCAACCCCTAATACCAGGGACTCCACCATCAGCTACCGCCCTGCTCACAATGCACCCAACCCCTAATACCAGGGACTCCACCATCAGCCACCACCCTGCTCACAATGCACCCAACCCCTAATACCAGGGACTCCACTATCAGCTACCACCCTGCTCACAATGCATCCAACCTCTTATGGCCCCTCCAACAGGTGGTGAGTTCATAGGGAGAGGGACCCCCGTTCCGGGCTGTGCTCGTCCTGGCCACGTGGATGCAGGACTGGCCATGAGGTGCTCAGCAGCGACCCCCACCTCCAGTTTTGGCTCCTGCGGGTGGGTGGGGTGGGGGGTGGTCCTTCATATTTAAAATGGGGAATAAGTTAAACAAACATACATACAAACAAACAAACAATACATAACAGAGGGTTAACATACAGTTTTTTATAGACCAGACATCAATGTCAGGGCTGTAATTTCTTCTGCTATTAGTAATTAATGTTATCAGAATCTAGGATACGGATTTTGTTGAAAATGAACAAACACACAAGCAAACATCCAATTAAAACAACTGTTTGAACACATGTATGTTTATTTTAACTCCTTGTCCGAGGTGGGCTTTGCCTCCCACGGACCAGCGACGACCGTGTCTCAAAACGCTCAATGAAATTAAGACCGCAGCTAGTCTGCACGTGTTGTCGTTATATTATTATTATTTTTACAGCTCTTGGCTGACAGCAGGGAGCCTATGATTTCTCCGAACCACTCGTTCTATTGAATACCTTTAATCCCCCGCATAGTTTACTGAATGTGAAGTGATGTAAACAGCGCTTGATGCAGCTGAAGACAGACAGAAACGGACCTACTAGGAGTTAACAAACACTGACCGCGTGCTTCCGGAAAACAGCAGGTCAGCTGATTGGAGCGGCACGCGGAAACTGTAAAGTGAATTGGAAAGCGCCAGAAGCTCCCCAAAGTTTCTGGACGACATCTGCATACCTCAACACTTGATGTTGACTAAGGTTTCATACGCGAGCAGGGCTTTGGAGACCAAATCTGATAGCTTATCTTAAAGCCACTGAGCTGTCATCCTCCCGGAGAAAGTCATGGCTCACGTTGAATCGCTGGTCGCCTTGAATGGGACTCAAGTAAGTTTGCTCCGAAAATTGTAACCGTCTCGTCGTTACCTTTTACAAAAAACCAAAAAACAAAAACGTAATACTTTTATCCGGCTTTCCCTTTCCCTTTCTTTTTCTTTTCTTTTTTTTAAGCAGAGACTTTCAGTGTGAAATGTGTGAGTCTTGTTTCCTCGTCATCATTGCTGTCATGTGACTCGACTTGCCATGACAGACGTGACTTCAGTTTTTCAATTCCTCCTTCGGCTTAACTGCAGAAAAGTGGGAAATCGTCCTTAGGTTGCGTTATTATCATTTCATAAAGTATACTTGGCACGTGGTAATAAGTTCATAGCAGGACAGGTGTAACTGACATGTCAGCTGGCATCCTACCTGCAGACGTCCAGCTGCAGCATTCAGAGTTATTGTTTCTTATTGTGTGTGCATGTGTGTGTGCATGTGTTTTATTTATGTGTTTTATTTATTCTTAAAGCTCTCATACATCGGCCATGACTCTAAGGACATTCCACACTTTCTTGGAGACACATATGGACAGTTTGCAAAGCGTCTGGATCTGAGTTTCAACCAGCTCAGGTAAGACGATTGACACACTGTGAAGTGCAAAGACTGCAAACTGTAATCAGCTGCTAAACCGATTTGTTTTCTTTTTTTACCGGGAGACATGCACCTATCAGCCAGGTATGACAGAGCAATAAGAATGAGTACTTTTGTTTTTGAACCCCTTTCATGACTGTCAGGACATAAAGCCGCGTCTGTAGAAGCAGTGTTTTTGTGTTTCAAGTTTTTATCTTGAGGCAGTTGTCTATGATGGAGATTGATAGTGTAAAATCCTTAATTTAAACACTGTGTTCAACTAGAGAGAGGGGGGTGTAATCGAATGAACCCACAGTTTAAAGACTAGTCAGGAACACCAAGTACACGAGTGTCTCAAGGGTGCAAAAAAACCCCAAACAACAACAACACACAAATCCCTAGGAAATCTACATTTCACTGACCCAATAATTACTTTATACATGTGTGTGCAGACAGTTTTACAAGTCTCTTTATTGTGAGACAGTGGGCGAGTATTTTGATTAAAATAAAAGGTTCACAAGCTTCGAAGCCTCCTGACCTTAACTGAAAATGAATGTATTGTTTTATTAAAAACAAACAAAGGCAAAACATTAATGGTATGAAACAAGTGAGGATAGCAGTTAATGTGGCATTTTAGGTTACAAAATTACTATATTCACATTGGGTAAATAATTTGTCTTATGTAAAAGCAGTTTTTGCTGGTTTTCTGCTGTTCCATTACCGCTAGTTTAATTCTTTGTATAACAGTTTCACCTTATTAGTAACATACACTTTAACTGTCAACCGAACTGTCAGTGTGTACGGAAACCCATCCGCCCCTTAAGTTTGTAAAGCTTTTCTCTTACAACACTTGTGTTAATAAAATTTTACTTTCCCCTCGGTCAAGACCACCAGTTTTATGGGTTTTTTTCTAGATCCGTTCTGCCACTCAATTGAAATACGCTGACTTCTTTTTACCGGAACATCTAAAATTCCTCAATGGGCATGTTTGGAGATGTCTACGGTGATCTGTCCGATGCTGATTTTGATTTTATGGTGTTGGGTTATTGGAATAAAGATGATGTAGTGGTGGTGGCATGCTTTGAGGTGTTTTCAGACTTATCTAAAGTGATGCAATGATGAATTCGTACCATAAACATCATCCTGCAGTCAAAAGGAATAAAAAAAAAAAAAAAAAAAAAAAAGATGAGCCATGTGTTGTATTCCTTTTTCCAAAATGATCGTGGTATGTCCCAGCCTTGTGGAGTCTACAGCGTGAAACCTCATTATGGGACTTCTGCTAACTACATCATGAGGTGGGGATTGTCTTGATGAGTCAGCTTCTGCCATAGACTGAAGAGGGAATGCACATTTATGAGAAGGACAACTTCCGGCTGCGCGCCATGATGTCACCAGCTCACCCGATGGGAAGCGGGGATTTAGGCAATTTTGTGTTAGGACATATAAGGGAAACATGTTTATTTTTAAAGTGAAAGATTTCAAGAGTTAACCAAGGAACGAGTAATGAGTTCCTGCTTCATTTAAACGGTTTTGTTTTTTGTTTCTCTAACGTCTTGGAAGAAGTTGGTATTTGGGCGTGAAGATACAACAGACGTGAGAACTGCTTTTACGGCCGTCCCAAACAGGGACATCGGCTTATGGTCTGTTTCTGTTGATTGACAACTTTCTTACTCTTGATCTGATTCTATCTCAATCATATATGGCCTGATTACTTGACTTTTTCCATTGTTGAAAATGTAAGTAATAGAGTCTCTTTATTGTACCAAAGTAGTTGGATGCTATTTGGAGGTATGGTGGGTGTGAAGGTAATGTAGAAGTACCATAGATAAGACAAAGCGGTTATATGGTGTCCACTTTAATAAGCTTATCAATGTCACCATCAAAACATTAGTAGATGAGAAGATCAGACGTAACACTTTTCATTTAAGTGTTGCTGTTGTAGCTTACCCTTGAGGCTGAGTTTATTCTGTCAGAGACGAGCATTTTGTTTTTTAAATGTTCTTTGCATCAAATGAACAATAAAAAAGACCAGAACTACTGAGTCTACTGGGCCTATTTCAGATGTCCTATGAAGCTATAAAATGCGTACAATGTTGTAGTTCTTTTGATTATTCTTAAAACATTTGCAACACATGCTTTCCCATGTGTTGATCTTGAATTTAAAGTAAATTCAGAGTCCACTTGTAGGGACATACATCTGTAGGTACACAGATTGACGTAACATTTTAGGTGCTCGGTGTAACGGAAAATAAATGTGCAAGTGATCAATTGTAGTCACAGTTAATCAAATGGGCTCAAACAAATGGAACCGTCTTTCTTGTTGGTTTTTGTTTTTATTTGCTTATTTTGTTGTTGTTTTTTTTTAATGTACTGGTCTTTGGAAGGTAAGGGAAAGCTGTGGTGTATGCTCCCTCTTCTTGTAATCATGCTGTGAAAGTGTGCTAAATTTGGAAGTTATGTTTTCCCATCTCATGAGCCATCAGTAATCCCGCGCTACATCTAAGGACACAAGGTTCCTGTTAGACTCCACTTTGAAGTCTCTGGTCTTCTTCTTACCGGTTTGACTTAATTTCTTGTTCTTGTCTTTAAGAATGTAACTGTAATCTTGAAGACGAGAACAAATCTCTCCTTTCTGGTCTTTCACTCACGGAGGTGCAGCGATTGTTGAAGGTACTAGATGTCTTAGTCAGTTTTTTGGGGTTTTATTCTTTATTCCTGCTCAGCTTTGGTGCTCAGTTCCTGACTACTGCTTCTGGCTGTGGAAGAGCTTTGCATAAGATTTTTTGTGTTTTACGTGTGTTGTTTGTTTCCTTGTGTCCTGCTGCTGGCTGAGCTTCTTGCTCGCCATCTGCTCCTTCTGTGCAGCAGCTTCCGAGGCCAGCTTCTGATTCCTTTCTTCCAGGAGGGTTGTTGTTACTCTGCTTTTCCTGGTTTTGATGCTGTTTTATCTCTGTGGCTAGACAATCCTTACCTAACATTATGCATTATGCATGTGCATCGTACCGACATTTCTGCAACACTAAATACTTGGCGTTATTTCAGGACAGGGTTTTGAATCAGACAAGTCACATTTTTGGCGGGAGAAATTATTTTTTTAAAAAAATTTGTTTTTACAAGCTAAAATAAAACAGGCTAAAAGACAGTTTTTCATTTTTTATTGGAAAACTGGTCGCAAACCGTATTAACCGTCTTATCTGCGTGGACAACCAAAGCAAGTATAATGATGTCAGCCTCTCTACTACGGACACACTGAGTGTTTGTTGGACCTCACATGACAACACTTTGAGGTCATGGGTGGGTGGTGTGTTAAATTCAATAAGCAGCTAAACATGTGATAATGTTATATTCTAACTTAGGCAAAGCGGGCCTCCTTTTAGTGGGAATATCCAGAGAATGCTGGGAACAGACCTCTGACCCAGCTTGCTTACTGATTATGTGGCCGTATGTGAACACTTTAAATACAGACGTATAGTGTAGATTTACTGTGTGATATAGAAACGTTGTAAACTGATGATAGATTAGCTTCCCAAACGTTTGAATTGTGTAATTAATTCAAAAACCGGTAAGTAACACAATAGTACACATGCGTCTCTCCCAACTTCCGAAAACCAACACATCAAAAAAAACGAATTTGCTTTTGACACGATCTTGTAGAAACCAACATTTCATTGTCATTGGCATTTATTTGATATATAAAAGACTTTTCATTGACACTGTGACCCCATTTTATTTTCAGCACCAACATATCACGCTTAAATAGAGGCACATCTTAAACTCGGTGGACTGCCTTCAGCATCATGCGCTGTTTCATGCTGCTCAAATGAAATCGAGACGGAGACGTTGCCAGGGTTTGTTAGAGCTAATACGCTTATTTCTGTCTGCTCAATTGACAACGCTCATCTGGAAAGCTGACAATGAGTCACAATGAGAAGCAAGGCACTGGGATCAGGTTTAAGTGAGACCTGTGTGTTTGTTTTTGTGTGTGGGATTGTGCACCTTCGCTTGTGTACAGTGTTTGTGCATCTGTCTGTGCGAGCACAACAGTGAGAGGCTGGGCAGGTAATGGCAGGATGAAATTATGGTAGTGGGCTGTCACACCCACACCTCTCCCTCTGCGTGCTGCAGTGTCAGCCTGTCTCATCAATGTGTTGAGAAGTGTGGCTCACTGTGAGATTTCTGTCTCGGGACTGGCTTGGTTAGTGTTGTGTTGTCCACTTTGTTCCAGGTCAGGTGGATACAGATTGCAGTGAGGGGGCATGTTATGTCTTGACGTTATTTCCCCCCCGTGACTGGATCCCACCTTCTGTGTCTGCATCTGTTACATGCAGCTTTATCACCTTGGACACAGGAGGACCGAGGAGGACACATGTCTATGACTCACAGTCCTAACAATGTTAGCACACGGAGTGTTTTTTTTTGTTTTTTCCCCACAAATCTGACATAGTGTCTTGATAAACAAATCAACTATGTAAGATCTTACATCAGTGCGAGTTCACTCGGAATCATTTAGTTTTGTTTATTTCTTATTTTTAAAGGTTTATTGTTCTGTGTGACGTGCAGTACGAATCAAATTATTCAAATTTATCACACAGACTTAACCAACATCAGCATATTTAGTTTTTGTTACAACTTTTTCAGCAAGATATTCACCTCTCTAATTGCTGTAGTGTGGGTAATGAATTAATTTAGCATTAAATTAAACTATAATAAATCCTTTATGTGATTTAATATTTTGTTTTGGTGTCGGGGCTTCCTTATTTAGGTTTACTAATGAACAAGATGAGATTGCACTGAAAAGTTGTTGCAGTGTCTTCCATCAACATATTGATGTATTAAACGGTGATCTTCAACACAGGTGTCATGTTTTTGTTTTTTCACATTTATATGAGCTTATACGTCACGAGGGAACATTCTGACCCTGTCAAAGCTGACGGCGAGGAGAGCTACTGAAATGATAGTTTTATTTATTCAGTCTGAGACATAGTCGCAGACAAAACAGAAAATATGACTGTAGTCAGCAAACCAGCGGAGACCAGAAAGACACAGATGAACAAGTCTGATGGAGGAAGGAAGTCACCCTGACCTTCCCTTCTCCACAAAATATAACACACATGATAAATTGTCCCTAAACGCTTGTTTTCTGTGGAAAGTGGCATTCTGTGGTCCTTAAGTGTTGACTTCCTCCAGAACTGTCATAGTCACTTTCAGACAACAAGAACTTTTTCACACTACATTTTTTCATATGTAGAAAGTGTTGTTTTTTTTGTTTTTTTTTAGCCTCTACTAGAGTGGATACCCTCTTAGAAGTGGAAGATCTAGAGATTTTTTTTTTGAATTTTTTTATAGAGATGTAGAGATTTACTGAGATATTCAACATCAGCCAAGAATATTATTTAATAACAACAAACCAAAATTTACAAAACAAACTGCTGTGAAGATATCCTTTTTGGTAGCTTCCCAGATAGCAAAATTTGAGTGAATCAACATTGAAATATGGTTTGGCAGAAACATTGAAACCATGTTGAAAACCGACATTCAAATTATACAAAGTGGTCGCTGACTTACATGTTGAATCAACGTTAGGTTTTCAACCATAACTGATGCTCTATCAGTGTTGATTCAACCATCATCGAAATTTGGATCTACATGCACATTTTAGTTTATTTCATATTGAATCAATTTTAAGAATCCATTTTGATTCAACTATCATCTAAATGGTAATCTACATGTACATTTGGAGCGATTTTATATTGAATCAAAGTTAAGGAATCAATATTGATTCATGTATATTTGTCATTAAAATATTCAACTTTTCTAAAGCCATTTACTATGTGAAGCCCATTAAAAAAAGTTTATTTTTTCACCAATGAGTTTCTGCTGATAGGTCTACATCACAACATACCAATACAAGTTTCTTCATTTAGTACTGGTGTTAAAAACAATGTTGTTGGCTGACGACGGGTATTACGTTGTTCAAAATGATCTTACTGGACCATATCCCCAAAAATGTGTGAACACAAACTTAAAAATGACAACATGGCATTCATATAAAATTTTATTTAGGAAAACAGTCACAGGTCAAGACAGTCAGCAACTTGTCCCCGAGCAACACTCTAAACTGGGTGTGGGTGATATGGTGACAAATATCCCGTCAAATCGAAAACAAATCGAAAAACGGCATATGTTGATTCAACATTGATTAGACGTTAGCATTTTAATCATTCAAATTCAAACACAAAACATTGATTTAATGACATCTTTTCAATACTGGTTAATTGCCTAGAATTGGAGATTGTTTGATGGTTGATCCACCATCCGTTGGTGACCTTAACCACAAATCAACCTTTTTGACCATAATCCAACTATGAATTAACATCTTTTGCAATCTGGGTTGCTATCCAGCAATGTCTATATTTGAAATAAGTAAGATATTTGAAAAGAAAGCTGAACACATTAAAACAAACAGTCAGTGGAGACTTAATCGTGTTAAATATGAATTCATGTGGCAGTCCCACCTCTGCTTTCTAAATAATTTCCAATGGCTTTTAAAAAATTTCAGCTTTATTTACCCTCAAGATGATTGTGCCTGTGATGAACCTGTTGGGCTTGTTTCAGATGGAATAATTGTTCAGTGATAAGTCAAATGCATTAAAGCGACACCTGCAACTACTATTTCAAGAAATGTATAAACATCAGTATAGTATTAAGAACCAGTCAAATTTATTCCTGCTCTGACAGAAAATTTTCCAAAATGGACCAACTGTGAGTTCCTCGCTTTCGTTAACCTATGAGAAGAAGGAACTACAATTGTCTACCGCCTTCTTCTTCTGATTGTGTGCCACTAGGAATATTGGCGTCCCAAATGCAAGTAAAAAAAAAAAAAAAAAAAAAAATCCCTGATAGATTTTAGTTCTTGGGAGATCCTTTGTGGGTTGATACCCCATGAGGTCCTGAGAACCATTTGATGTGAAAGTACTTTATTCTGCGTTCTGCCAACAGCGCAAACTGAAAAAAAAAATCTTGTTGATAGCAGGAATACATTTAGTGGCAAGACTTGATGAGCTTGTGGGAATGTTGTCTTTTCAGCCGGTGCCAAACTTGAGTGTTTAAATTGCTGTTTTTAAAATACCTCCATTATTTCACACATGTCTAAGATTTATGAGAAGGACTGAAAAACAAGAGTCTTTAAATTTCCGATTACATTGATAATACAACTTATTGCACGATCTCAAACACTGACATGTCTTTCTTGTATACTTAGCGTGCAATAGAAATATACATAGATGTGTGCAACTGCACTGTATGAACGTGTGTGTGTGTGTGTGTGTGTGTGTGTGTGTGTGTGTGTGTCTGAGGGGGTTTGTGCTCACCCAGGCCATGTTGGTGATGGCAGGCGTTTTGCATTTTAATGACAAATCAAGTATGTTAACTTGCATTTTAAAACGAAAGTGCTCTAAATGTCGCCAGGCTGTCAAAATGAGATGTAAGTAGTCACATGAAAAGAGAACAAAGAAGACAAAGTAGGGAGGCCTGGTACACCGAGAAATGAAATAAAACCTTGTATGGCCTGTCAACTGTGTCGTTTTATATTCATATCTAAGGAACATTATAGTATTACTCTGCCGCTCAAGCCTCACTCATCTGTCTCTTTTAATTCATCACAGACAGTGCTCTGTCTTTCAAGTTGCTGTATGTCAACACTGGATGGGGCCTGCTAATTGACAAATGAGTGTCACAGACATCAAGTGTTCCTTTTCCATCCATGCTAGGTAGAGTCTGGCTGTTTGATGGCGAAGGGTGGAGGGGGGGGTGTCTGCTATTGGCAAAAGCCCAGTAAGCGGCATTAGACCGGTCCTAGGATGAGAAGTGACAACAGGAAGAGAGCCTGTCATTGTCTTGCCTAAGTGTTCAATCTGCAGAGATGCCGGTATGCAGATAAAGTGTCAGTTAGGAAGAGAGGATATGAAACATTGGCAGTATGAAGTCCTCAAATCATTTAACTGGGAGCATAGAGTGCGTATGTCTGGTAATAGTGGTGGCATACTCTGTTCTGCTGAGGAAATGTATTCCATATCCTATCTATCAGGCCTGTTTAGGCAGATATTCTAGTATAACCTGATCTGTGTCTCATAAATTAAGGAGTATGCAGAGCTCTCTCAGCCCTAAGAGATTTAAACCAGATAGATGAAAGGGACACGGTCTGGCAGGAAATAACTTATTCATGTGAAGGACAGTGATATTTTATATCATTCAATGGTACTGGGAAAAAACCTACCTTTTTAATTTTCCCTAGGATGTTTTTTAAATAACGTACTACCCCTGGGAAAGTGGTGGGATGACACAGAGCTGACGATGTTATGCCTAATGGACTCCTTCTCCTGCTCCTCCATCTCGCCAATTTGAGGTCATATCAGAATTCCTCTTTTATGTGATTGTTGCAAACACTTTTCCCTTTGCTGTGGACACTTAAAACAGTGCTGACAGAGAGCCTGAGTAGATGTGGAGGAGTAATGAGAAATTTGGTTTATCGGAGTCATATGTGTGGTATGCCATGATTTAAATCATGTAAATGTACTCATATTTTGAAGAGTCTCAGCTGTAATGTCTGTGGGCAGATTGTTGACATTAAGCCTCATGGAGGATGAAGTTAATCTAGACAATTATCGTCTAATATAACAAAAACACGGTTATATGCATTTGTTTTTGTTGTTTTGGAAAGGCAGCTCACTTGTATGGATTTAAAAGTTACTTCACATGTTGCAGCCAATAATGCGGCTTGTGTTTCTGCGCCTTTTAGCAGCCGACGGGTCTTTGTTTTATTGCTGTTTTCAGTGTTTGCAGGGTATCTTCACCTCAGTCAAATGTCCTTTAGTAAAAAGCCCCGATTCAGTACTGTTTTACTTTTAAGCTTAAGTTTCAAAACTTAACATTTTAACTACTGATTTTATCTATTGTTGTTTTTTCTTTCTTTCTTTTGTTTACATTTTAAATCATGCTTTTTATTTATGTGATGCGATTACTTTGTTGTTACAAATAAATAAATGGCCTTTCCTTACCTTTTGTTTTTCCCCTCATCGAAGCTCATCGAAGACCAAGTATCTTCTCCTCTGGCATGGATTAACTGTGTCCGGTCCTATCAGGTGTTCATTATTAAAAAGCACGTTATACTTTTAGATATGAAGTGTAAATCTGTGCATTGTACCATCCCCTACTGGCCAGTTGGTTTCAAATTTGGTGCATTCTTCCTTAATGCCGATAGCCTACATGAGCCTATGAAATTAATTGAACATCGGTCTTTCACATTTGCACTTACTGGCCTCTGAAATTTCATTGGCGGTTAAGCAGCCATTTCGCATGAGAAAAGCACATTTCAGATTTTTATCTGAGTTTTTTTTTTTTTATCTGGGTTGAGGGGAACTGAGGAAGCGCCTGAGCTTGGAGTTATACTTGTTTTCCTCAGACCTCCTAACAATTATGCCTCTACAAATGGTTGTGCAGCCCATCATATTGAGCGGTGCAAACCTTCACGACAGTGAATAAGACCTACTACAGCCTATTAACCTGAGCTTTCAATTTAAAAAGTACCATTTGTATCTTTTTCTTAAGCATGCAGTTTTTTTGTTTTACCAGTGTCCTTACAACAATATTGTACTTGCCACACTGCTAAAAGTTGCGGCTCAGCCTTTAGCTGGGTACCTGAGCGGCTCTTCTGTGCTGCACCGTCAGACGGGCCAGAGCTGCTAATGTGCTGGTCGTGCTTTTCCGTCGGTGTAACACAGTCAAGTAGCTTGTCTGTCAGCCTCAGTCACACAATGCCTTCTACCGCGACTATATCATATATAGCATAAAAGCCTA
Source organism: Xenentodon cancila (assembly GCA_014839995.1). Taxonomy (NCBI): domain Eukaryota; kingdom Metazoa; phylum Chordata; class Actinopteri; order Beloniformes; family Belonidae; genus Xenentodon; species Xenentodon cancila. The sequence continues at coordinate 12,465,526 of CM026208.1, forward strand.
ATCTCACTGTTAAAACACTGTAAAGACGACAAAACCATCACTGTCGGAGTTGCCATCAACTTTCAAGAGCACTCCTCCACCTCCTATTCTGTGCTATCTCAGACCATCTTGTGGCTCAGGATTCTGAATGGAAGAGAGCATCTTTATGTTCTTTTTGTTCACATTATATATACTGGGCAGTGATGCCATTCCTTTTATGACTGCATCACATTTTTTTTATTGTACATCCCAAGACGGATGGCGTGCCACTGACACAGAGATTTATAGGCCTTCAGCTTGCAGTGGCTGAGCTTTAGAAGGGCCGGCTGACATCAAGCCAACACTTTGGAGGAGGAGAATAAAAGCTGACATTTTATTGGCTCTAGGAGAGAGAAAGAGAAGAGTTGGGATTTGGGGGCAGGGAGAAAGGGAGAGGAGGACGAAAGAAAAAGAGATTCTGGTTCTCTACTTTATATTTTTCAGCATTGCCAGCTGTCACAGGGACTTTCCTAAAAAGGGGAAATTTATTGAGTATTATTTAGAAACTTGTCAGCGGTAATGACTACAGCTATGATTTCAATTATCACCCACTAAATATAGCTTAATTCACTGCCTCACTGACCATAATGAGCTGCCTTGACATAATTTTAAAAAAAAAAAAAAAAAAAAAAAAAAAAATTCGATACCATGCTATTTTAATATTTTATGTTGACCAGTGATTTAATTTTCCTCCCTGGTGCTTGGCATGTGGCAAGGTCCCACTCCCTCATGCACAGTTGGGTAATAAGAGCTATTGAGTTCAAAGCTGTCCTAGCTATATAAATTTATATTTTCCATTGACAGAAATCCAGTTAGGTTTAGTACACAGTCTGGCTGAATAAAACGGCTCTTAAAATCTACAATGTGTTTCCTTGGTGTTTTAGCAGAGTGCAAAGCCAGTGAGAGATCTTTATGATTGGAAGTGATGGGGCCCGAGTGGACATACTCATTTTTTTTCTGTTTTGGCGAGTAAAAAACAAACTTTTCATACGTCTTAGTAATTTCGATAGGCACACCAGATACTTCTTATTTTGTGTAAACATCTGCTGTGCCGTGCATCCACTGGCTAAGATCTTGACTCTCATACATGTTTAAACATTTATTAAATACTTAACAACTACTACACAAATTCTGCTGAAACACCATGTAAATATGAGAGAGGGGAAAAAGTCAGATGTATAATTCATTAGTGACATGTTTAGTAAGTAGACCATTTGGGGCGAGTTAATGTGTAGTCAGGTTTTGACATGAGGTTGTGCATTTTTAAGCAAACATTAAAGGGGAGTTGATTAGGACTGGCACTTCGCTGTCAGTTTTAAGCTTGCTCCTTAGTGTTGATATTATGAGGGAATTTTGATATTATGAAGCCGATTCCGTTTCCTAAGTCCTCTCCCTGATCTTAATGTGTATGATGCTCTGGATTTTGTAAAAAATAATTTGAAAAAGCGTATTAACACATGTAAAAGTTATTGAGAGCGCGCTCGGTTAAGACCTTTCCATATGTGCATTTTTCACATTTAAAAAGGGAAAAGGGCACAAGCTAATGCTTGAAACTCAACCTGTGTCTCTCTTAGCCCATAACTCAAGCACTGTTTATGTTCATCCCATCACATTTAGCCATCGCCTTGATTGATGATGTAAGCAACTGGAAGGCATGGAACATATTACAGAGCATGGAGAGGGGTAGCCATTCTTTTGCTTCCCTTGGCTGAATCCCAGGTGGGAAAAAAAAAGAGGAGGGGGAATAAGGTTTGGAGCCTGTTTTGGATGATGAACAAAGGAGCTTCCAATGGTATGGTCTAGGCAGTTTTGGTCGTTTCATGGTTTTCAATCTCCCACAGCCTTTCCTAGAGGGCCCAGGGGTGAAAAGTGAAGACAGATACATGGCTGTATTTATGCCAAGATTTTAGAGGATGATTGCAGCTTTTGCCATGTTTTGAATTTTAGGGGATGATTTTTTTAAGAGGGGCTGCATGATAAATCCTGTCAGTGGAAGAATAAATCCTGTGATCATAAATGCAGTTGTAAACCGCCGTTGACGACGGCAGACTTGAGGACTTCACAGAAGCAAGATACTTTTCTCTTACATATTTGCGAAGATGACATTTAATAATTGTTTTTACTGTCTATAATTCGAGAGAAATTTAATCATAATTTGACACTCTAGATGTGATGAATTACAGTTCATTTCCTGGAAAAATGTCATGCCCGTAGCATCACTCATGGGTGAGTCTTCTGGACTCCCGTAGACTAGTCCGACCATCTCTGGTCCCGGACAGCTGTGCAACATTCTCAGCACAGCTGGAACTCATTTCCTGTTTCCATTTCAGATAAGCTTGCTCACATCTTTCACAGCTTTCACTCATACATATATTTAAAAAAAAAAAAAAAAACCCAAAAAAGAACTGATTGCCCTTCCGAACGTCCAGTCGAAGGATTTCGTAATGGTCAGACAGGAAGATTTGTCTGTGATATCAGCGCCTCTGCTCTCACTCAGCTGCATTCTCGCTCACCCCTTCTTGTTTATTGTCTACATTTGCTTGTTCCATTTGTGAAGCACAAAGAAGTTTACAAAACTGTAGTTGGGAATGAGCTCAGAAATCAAGGCCAAGCTGTGTTTCTTTTGAGGCTACATCTGACATCCATCAGCATGGAAATATGTTTTAATGGTCAGGCAGGCTGCAAGACATCAGTAAGCTGTTGCCTCACTTTCCACCCAGGGACATATTGAGATAAGAAACAGTGATGGCATGTTTCATGTCCATTCTGCTGACACGTCTGTGCTGTAAAGCTAAAAGGAACAACCCTTCCCATTTTAGGCCCAACAGGCTGCACAGTGCAGCATTCCCATTCTCTTTTTTTTTTTTCCCCCTCTTAAAAACAGTTTATTAGGATAAATGCATCTGCTCCCATCACACTGGTTCCCCTGCAAGCTGCTAACTGCACTATTAACTAACAGTATGATGATGCGAACAACAGTCCAAACAGTCTTCTGATCTTCCCTCTCTGTCCAGACGTTTGGTGATGTTTAGGAGTTTATTCCCAGTGGTAATGGCAAGATAGCTTTTGTACTGGGGGCACTGTAGAGTTTCTTTATTTTTTCCCTCTGTCTGGATCCCAGGCCCCTGGGTCCTCCAAAGCTCAGAACATGTCTGTACTCAGATGTTTTAAAACACCAAACAGCAGAGGAAGAGGAGAAGGCGGAGGCAGAGGCAGAGGAGGAGGAAGAAGAAGGGATAAAGGAGAGACAAAGGGAAATGGGAGGAGGGTAAGGAATCCTCATTGGGACGAAGTGTACACGAACAAGCAGACCAGGCAGAGAGGCCCAGCAGGGCCTGTAGACTTGTGATCTGAGGGCCGCTTTTGTGTCAGTCAGATCAAAGTCTGTGGAAGAGCAGGAGAAATCCCTTTACCTTCTCTGACTATGAAAACCTTTATTGGCAGATAAGTGAAAGGAGGGGGGTGATAAGAAAGGGCTGAAGTGAAATGCTTGAACTTGTGTTGTTTTTCACTGTTTTTCTTCACTTCAAGAAGAACATAAATCCCTCTTAAG
>CM026208.1:12474096-12579096 GCA_014839995.1 Xenentodon cancila
ACAGATGACCTCGTATTTTGCCACGTGACTACTTTGGTGTATAAAGCAGTTCACAGTTGACTGAATCACTACAAGGTTCCCAGGTGTTGAAGAAGGCCAACACATCACCCCTTTGTAGTTGGTATGAGGAATCTGTTTGTGATATGTTTTTCAAGTGTCTAGAGGACTGAGGCCTCTGTATATGGGGCGCCTGCTTAACGCGGTGAGCTAAATGGTGCCCCGGCTCGATGTTTTTTGTAATTCAACCTTTGGCTGAAGTTTATGGGATGTTCACTATCAGGCAAATTGGCAAGTTTCTCCAATCGTGTATATTTTCCACTTTTCAAAATCTTTCTCACAATTAATCAGGTGCATTTGATTAGCGGCACCTACTGCTACTTATGCTTTTTAACTCATCTGCATGCAGTAAAGGGAAGTAACAATAGTGGAAGTAATAGATAATAAGTGATAAAACTAAAATAACAATAATAATGACATTGTCTGTTGTTGCTAATCACTAAACACACATTTCCTTAATTGTATAAATAATAGTCACTGTTTCTCTCTTGGAGGCATTATTTGCACGGTAAATTATGTAATTGTTTTTATTCATCTAAATTGTTGGACATGCTTGTGTTTAGGCAGCTCGCATTCATTTCAAAAACTCTTTCAACCAAGAGAAGTCTAGATATGGTGTTTTTTTAAGACGGCAATAGTCTTCTCGAGGACGTATTGTAATTAAAAGAAGAAGCTTCGCGGCGTACAACTGTTTTTCTAGAGACTTTGCCATAGTTTTATAAATTGACTCTCAGAAACGCAACTTATATCTTACCTCTTCCTCACGCTTGTCATTTCACTTCTAGTTAACACCACATGTGAAGATGAATATCTAAAAGATTAACATGTGTGATCCTGCATAATCATGACTACAAAGAGTAAGGAGAAGGAAAACAAAGACATTTTGGAAGAAAGTTCTTCCTATTCACAGATGGCAGAGCTGCATATTCATTTTATATGGCTCTGATTAAAGGTTGTGTGAGAGAGGAGACATTTCTCTTGCTTTATGGGGCTCTTTGCCAGCTTGGCAGCAGCACTAGCATTTAAATGCCCATTAACAACCTTTTAACTGTCAAGATTTTTTGAAATATGGATATTTGCTTTCCTTGCTGCTTCATAGCCACCAAAATTACTTTTAATAGCGCAAGTGTTTGTATTAATATGGTCCTCTTTGAGCTGCAGGCTAGCTGCATGCCATTCCAGTGCAAATGAGTTTGACAACGATGTTTGATTAGAAATGCAAGGGGAGATTAGTAGATGTTTCTTCTCCTCATTTGTTATCACTCTTTTAGTGAATTGACTGACTACAGCGTGTGATAAATAGAGGGAAACCTCTGCATTTCCTGAGTGTGACACTATCTGGCTATTCGTCAGCCTAGCTCGGTGTTGATACGATGTCTCATCTGACAGCACGTCCAAAGTCAGCGTCTTAGTCCTGTGCAATTTCTGCAGGAGTGGGAAAGGTGTTTGGGATCTGCATTTTAATCCTTGGCTGTTTAATGTTTGCCCCCCTGACAATCTGGGCCAGACATCATTTTAATGGTATGTACAGTGATAAAGCCAATAAAACGTCAGGATGATTGATAATCTGAGCATTATAGCAATATGACTTTCCAGTTCTCCTCTGCGCTCCAATGATGGTTTCCAAATTGAATTCTTTATATGTGTGCGTGCATGCTTTTGTGTATGCATGCATGTGCATTCACATGCCGCACGTGTGTGTGTGTGTGTGTCTCTGCTGAACCGTAGGTGAGCAGAAAACAAAAGAAATCTTGTTAGTTTCCACTGAATCAATTCTTGGTGTTTATGCAATACATTATTTCCAAAATAACACTCCGCATAGGTTGAGTAGATTATCTCCGAATCTTTGGCCTGCTCACCGCATTTATCTGGAAAATATGGATTAGAGTGAAAACAGTTACAAGGATGATTACCATATTTCTTCTGTTAAATAAATGATATGAAATCTTGCTTTCCTGTGGGTGTCAGATGTGGCGAATATATGAGCCAGCCATGCGAGTGTTTCATATCAAAGATGGCTTATTTTTGTCTACTGGGAAGGGAGGTGGGGTAAAGGATGCTTTTCAAATCTCTTGAGTTATGAACTTGTCCAAACACAGGTGGACGTTGACATGCTGCAGATGCCGCTGAAGCAGGCAGATGTTGAATTTGCAGTCTTGTTTTTAAGCCCTGTCTTCATTGTTAGAATTTGAGAAAAAAAAAAAAAAAATTTAAAAGGCTATTTTCACCTGTTAAGTTATTTATTTATTTAAAAAAAAAAATCTAACCAAGTTCAGATAGGTTTGGTTCATTTATTTATTGCTTGGTATTTGTAAACCAATTGCAATTGATTAGAGATTGACGGCAAATGTAGACCTGTAGTGCAGTCAGTGTCTCTTAGCTTTTATCTGCTGCAAAATCAGAGGGGTACTGCCTCTGGCAGTCGTAGAAAGCTCTTTGTTTTATGTAAATGGTGATTGATGACATGTCTGGCACAGCCTGCAGTTTTTGACAAAAAGTATTGATGGCTGCTCTCAGTAAAGTGTTAGTCCAGGTGACAGAGCAATCCATTTTAAGATGAATGTGAGAGCAGCAGAGGCAGAGAGACTGAAACGGGAAAGTCATCAGCACTTTCTGGAACGAGTTCTGTATTTATAACTCCATGATTGTTGGGTCTCATGCCACGGCGTCACAGCGGTGTATGGCAGCAAAAATGCTCTGAGCATACCGGGTTCTGATTGGCCAAATGTTTGTTCATGCGTGGAATCTCCTGTGCATCGCTGCCCTCGGTTCGGTCCCCATAGCGATTCCACAAGGACGCTGTTCCTCCTGACGTTTGGAGATTCATGTATTCATGAGAACAGGAAGTCTGCCCTCAACATGTCCACCTGTAAAAGGTGTAGATTTCCTGTAAATCGTCCCAGCGGCTGAGCCCGAGACCGCAGTGAAAATAGCTACATGTGTACGAAATGAGCAAAAAAAATGCAAACTAAAGAGATTGCCATTTTAGATAATACTCGCTAGTAGTTACTGGCAGACACCGCCGCAAAAAAGATAAAAGTGCACTTTTGGCTCACACATCCAGTCATATTTCCTAATAATCAAAAACCAGGTTCATTTCTAAACTAAAAAAAAAGATAAACCTTCTATAGCGACAACCAACCGTTTCCTTATCTGGATGACTTTCTTTGACAAGTGTGATATTATATTTTGCTTGATGTTTGTTAAAATGGACCACATTTTCTAAAGTACTAAAGTATCATTTCACTTTTCTGGAGTGAGTTATCTGGAGTGGATATTTAAACTCCATTTAGCCCAACCAGTGGTAACCATAATAAATATGGAAAACATATTTGGCATTGCAGGTACTGCTGTTCTGATATTCTGTTTTGTTTTTTTCTGATTTTGCATGTGTCATTTTGGTTTCTCCTGCTAATTCTTGCAGTGGGAAGAAAAATTCTGAAATATTTCAGAGATTGGGCTTTTATTTTGTTGATCCCAACACCCAGAGCTAGTTCTCTAATGCACTTGATACACCAGGAATCATCTTTTGCAGACTTACTTCTTGTTTTCATCAAAGCAAGTGCTTCCATTGAACATTTTACACGCAAGTCTTTTACTAATGAAAATATAGGTTGATTTTACATGTTTATACTCGAGGACGAAGCAGCAAATTCTTGTTGCAGTGCTTTTAATTCCTAAATCTCAAGCTATTGCTATAGATGCCTAGAAAGACGTTGACAAAACTGCTGTGCCTTGTCAAAATATACCTGTCAGTCAGTCAGGGATCATTTAGTGCCTGTGGGACTGGTGGGAGATTTTACAGCCACTGGATTTGTTTGAGTTAGATAATGGTTCCATGAACCACAGGGCCAACTCCCTCTCCTGCACTCCATCTCCTCTCTGACTTTGTGATGATGAATGGGAATTTACATTTGCTCTCTGTACTTGTACACGCAACGGTACTGTAATTTCACTAATGGAGCTACTATCAAAGAGAAGTTTGCTTTTGAATCCATACAGTGAGGAATATTTAGGGGCTCAAGCCATTTAGACACCGCAGATGCCTGATTTGTTTGTTTCAAAAAGTCTGCATGTATGAGGAAAAGTATAACAAAAACGACTCTAAAAAAATGGACTTGGTGTTGACTTGTGTCTGACAAAACCCGATTTAACAGATGCTTCAAGGGGACCTTAACCCATGAAAGCACGCTGTCCTGCATCCAGAGCCCCACCCTCTAACTGCTGTATAAATAGATTCTCGTGACAGCATAATTCATCTCTGGCCATGAAAACATCAGCTTTAAAAGACAGCTCGCTGAGACCCTGCGCTTGTTAGGGGCCAGATCAGCAGCCCAGATGCCTTGGATGTAAACTCATGAAGAGAAGATTAATTTATCTGTCATCCCTGACTTTGACAGTTGTTGTAAATTTGAGTCTGGCCTCTGCACACGGAAGGAAGGGGAGGGGCCGGCGGGGGGAGAAATAAGAGACAAGTAATGATATGGAGAGGAGTGCGAAGTGAGAGGATGGCATTAACGAGGGAGGGGTAAGGTAGGGGTGAGCGTGTGTCAAAAAATTTCAAACACACAGCAGCGAGAGGAGAACTCAGTCACTTGCTTCTGCCGTGCACCTGGACCACATCTACAGCTGCACCTCCAGATGAAGTGCTTGGGAACCTATTGTTAGAAGTTTGGCAGCGATTCCAGCAAACGTCGAGCACCCTTTTCCCGCTCGCCATTTTTACCCACTGCTCTCTTCAAGATGGTGGCCACATAAGGCACGCTGGAAAATGAGTTGCAGCGGTGTCAGGGAAGCCATTTGGGCTGTGATTGATGGTAGCAGGCGAACCGCAGCAGCCATGTTGTCTGATCTCCCTATGTGCAAGCCATGCTCGGTGCACGCGGAAAAGCAGAAGTTATTTGTTTATTTGTTCTTCTTTTTAAGACGTTGACGCTGCTTCCAGACAACATGCATCATATTTGTCGTCATATCTGAGGCGGTGTTTCAGACAACAGTTTGATGCATGCAGTTTAGTTAACTGTAGAGAAATTGTTGATGCAATCTTTAATACCTTGTTTTCTGTCCAGAATATGCTAAATGTATGATTTTTATATTATTTTATTGTATTTTTTTTTTTTTTTTCGTTACATAAACTGGATCTTTTAAAATTTAAACTAAACAGTTTACATAGGGCAGCTTAATTGTAGAAAAAAATAATCACAACTGACGTTTGAAACGCCTGGATTTTATCCAGCGTAACATAAAGATTTTGAACTTTTCACGGTAAGCTTAAATTTTGGTCTAAATTAAATTCCAGACTAAAGGTGGGTCTCATTCTCAACACAAGGGAGAATAAATACTATATTTTAATTCAAATAATTACAAATGGATTCATTGCACAGCCTTAAGTTTATAGCATGGACAATATCTGGCCTAGAAAAAACATACAGACAAGATTTTTACATAATTTACTTAAACATATTACTTGTATTTGTAAAGTTTCTGGTCCAGTCCCTTTTTTTTCTCACAGATCTTGATGTCAACCATGCAGTCTTTTTATTTTTTCTTCTGGATTTTATGGAGCTACAGATGTGGCTGTAGTTATGACCTTCAGCGTAGATGCAAGCCTGGTGCTGTCAATAAAGAACTCCTTTGACCTCAGGGCCCGCGTAAGAATTATGACGCCTCCTGTTGCCTCTGTTTGACCTGTCTCTCTTTCCATCCGAAGCCCTGCCATAAATGCCACCGAATTTGCCGCAACTACCCTTTTAAACTAGCGCATGCAGAGCTTCGCTAATTTATTTCTCTGGGCATTTGACAAGTATTTACTTTCGAATAATCCACCTTTTCATTGGATTTGTTGCATGTGTAATCACACTGAATTTAAACGCAAAACATAAAAGCGAATTTAATTTGGTTTATGTGTCTGATTGGACCTTGGGGGAGTGACAAATATAGCTCAAGATATCCTGAGCTTTTATTGAGGATTAGCATGCAAATAGGCTTTTGACTTGATTTGACAGATCTTACTTACCCTGGGAGAGGGCAGGCCTCGAGCCAGAGACAGGGGTTCTGTTGGGGGCAGGGGAGAGGGCGGAGGAAAAAAAGAGGATTTAAGAAGGAGTGTGTTGCCAAGTGGATGGGGGGGGGGGGATGCAGGTTTGAAAGAGCGTGGAAGATATTGCCAATTAGCATGTGGAAGAAAAAAAGGTTCTGACAGAAGAGGTAACCCAGTCATGATAAATATGGTGACTTAACAGTCTCTCCTCCTCCCCTTTTGTCTGTCAGACCCCACAGCTGTGGACTTAAGAAATCTTTTCACCTAAAAGGAAATCAAAAAGATAATCCAGAGTTTGATGTTTGGAGAAACTCTTGTGTTGGAGGGGAAAAGGGGTCACCGGTGTATGGGCCAATGGGTTTAAGCTGTAAACCCCTCACAAAAGGTTCTGACAGACTGAGTTCCTCCTCAATCCCTCTAAGTGTATTTGGAAAGTTCTGAGCATCTTCTCCATGCATGACTAAACCTACTAAAGAATAGGGAGATAAAGAAACTCAGGGCTGCTTAAGCAGAAGTTTAATTTCTCTACGAAAACATCAGTTATCAGTTGGCGGGGTGAAATTGAATCTTCTAACCCGTTGCATGTTTGTTTGTCAGAATTCCTCTGGATAATTTAAAAGCTACCTGGCTTTAAGGGACAATCCTCCCATCATTTTTTTTGTCATAACCAATTGTTTAAATTGTCTGGGTTTTTGAAATTCTTATTCCAAGGGGATGATAAAACTGATTAAAGGTTTATCTAAAAAAAAAAAAAAAAGAAAAAGTCTTGACTCAGCTCATTTCACTCCTGAGCCCTAATGCATAAAGTTGTTTCTTGGGAGTGGGCAAAGCTGGAGAAGTGAAGCAGTGCATATCGCAGTGCATTTTTGTTGGAGAAAGATGAGGGTAATAATGGAGCTGACTGGCTAATTAACCTTTAAGCCCTGTGTGAGGTTAGGCCAATTTTAGTTCGGTCTATCCATAAAACACACATTATTACCCGTGAATATTAACATGAGTAACCCTAAACCCTAACTTTATATATATATGTGTGTGTGTGTGTGTGTGTGTGTGTGTGTGTGTGTGTGTGTGTGTGTGTGTGTGTGTGTGTGTGTGTGTGTGTTTTACAGATCGTTAAGTAGTTGTCTGTGTTGGGAGATGCTGCCAACACTGATGATGGCAGCTGACCTTGAGGAGCTTGGATGTCCACAACTAACCAACATCTCTTTCTGCCATCTATCAGCATCTGCATAAACACACACACACACACACACACACACACACACACACACACACACACACACACACACACACACACACACACACACACACACACCATATGCATCATGTTTTACTTGCTGAAACCCACTCAGCATATGACCTCTCCCTCCATCCCTGACGGTTTCATGCAGTTGGCAACTACGGGATTGCTTTAGAGCACATTTGCTTACCATAAGAATGTAATTTTCACTGATAAGGTCCTGGAACTTGGCAGGAACTGCAGGGGGGGGGAATCTGTCATTTGGTGCCAGAGCTCCCATCCTGGATGATCCGGGGGCTCGCCCCTGGGGACAGCTCAGGGCTGAGTGGGCCAAAGTAATGTCATGCTGCGGAAAAATGATTAATATGTCCCTGCATATCCTTTTTTCCACAAGGAAGGAAGGATGCACAGAAAAATGTGGTCAGATAAGTGGCACAATAGAGCATATTTAGATTTCATTATATCACATTAGGGTTTTGCTAAATTGCCTCATCATTCTAATTTGGAGGTAGAAAGCAGAGACTAGGAAAGTAACCATGTTGAGTTTTGTAAATTATTGAGAAATGAGCACTTTTTTCACATTTATGTTTTGGGTTTCTGTGGCAGTTTGGGAAGAGTGTTGATTTGTGTTAAGCTAGACTTCTGGGATCTGTGTGCTCTTTTGGGGCGGTATGCAGTGCACATAAACTACCCAGGGTGAATATCAGAGCCGAGAACCTCACCATAAATACACAGGTCAGAGCTGTCAGCTATAATACTCCTCGCCGAGCTCTGCCTTCTCTTTTTAGTTTTTATCCTCTCATCATGGGGTGAGTGAGAAGCAGATTCGGGCAGAGATGCTGTGGTGTACTACAATAACAGATTGGAACGAGCAAGAAAAGCAGCAGAAAAACACACTCTGAAGTGTGTGTGAATCTATAATAGTGCCACTTAATGACACAAACTATCTCCCCTTGCTGACGGAGAGAGGATAAGCTTCCTCAGAGGGCCCACTGTTACAAAACAGAAGACAGTAGGGCTTTGACAGCTCCAAGTGTCTAGGGCCAGGGAAATAATTGATAGCAGGCTGCCTGCATCCAAGGTCCTTTAGCAGTAATTGCAAGCAGAATCTGACTCTCTGATCTCACCAGTGGTATTGGCTATGCCAGAACAGCCTGGCTTTGACAGATTGCCTTCCTGCAGTAATAACTTAGGCATGTTCCCTGTTTTCTCACACAAGGCCATACAGCATTGTCTCCACCACAGAACTAGCCCAGAATCATCTTTGATTATTTTAGATTTGTATTTTTCTTTCAGCTCTTGGCAGATTTTCTTTGACAGGATACTCTTAGAGTAATGGTTTAGCCTGTAGCCAACTGTTCTGCATATTGTTTTCCATTGTAATATTGTCGCATTATTGCTTAAAAAAAAAACAAAAAAACAAAAAAAGAAGAGTAGTTTGCATATATTGACTTACATTAGGAAGACAGAATGTTCTCGGTGAAAAGCAAATGGATATAAGAAATTTCTGTCAATGTGCAATCAGACATTTATAAAGCTTAAAAAGAAAGTAATAACTGTTTTAGCGTAGCTGTGTGCCAGAAATCTGTTAGTTCAGAAAAAAAGATACGTTTCCAAACGCCTTCCGTCGCCATGGCTCTTCCCTTGAATGACAGCCCGAGGCTTTATGGCCTTTTGAGGGACAGCCCTCTTCCCCTTTCCCTAACCGCATCTCCTCGTCTGCTCTACCTCCTCCTCTCTTTCTCAGTGGCACTCTTTCATGCTCGCTGTCTGCACTGTAAAGCACTCAGGGATTTATTGTCACCTGGAGTTTCCTTGATGGGGTATAATAATACTGTGCCTTTCTCACCCGCTAAGGTGGTAGAATCCCCTCCCTCTGCTGATGAGAGCACCCCTGAGGGCTGCCCTGTGTGTGCCTGTGTTCTGTGGCAGACTTATAAGCCTGGCAGCTCCACCCCATGGCTGTCCAAACAAGGTTTCTCAACAGGCGCCCACATCAAAAAGAGCAGTACATGGAAGCTGCAGGAAAATGAAACTGCAGGATGTTGCCTTTGGTTATTTATTTATTTGTCTTTTCACAAACATAAGAAATGATTTAAAAGACTTTGAGCTCTTTTGGCATCTTTACGTTTTGTTTTGTTTTTTTCTCCGTGTGAGTTTGCTTTGCCAATAAAACAGCGAGTTCTTGCTACTGCTAATTACAGTTAGGTAGTTTTGTGTTCATAGTTGCCAGAAATAATTCGAAGCAGGACTGATGAGGGTAAACACTAAAGTGATTTCTGAATGAAAATCATTAAAAGAAGGGAAGTGTAAATAGACACGATCCCCATGACACCCCGCTGGAGGAAATGGGATACTGTGGTTAGCGCTCTACTGCCAATGTCTGCCAGTTAATCTAGTTTAATCTTTAAATAAAGGCTTAAATCAATGCAAACAAACATTTGCAAATGAGTCTGGGAGTAACATGGAGTAGAAAATATCAAACACAATATGAAGAAAGTTAAAAGTCCCTAAATGCCTCAAAGCGTACTCACGGCTCAGCAGGCGGGCGGCAAAGGCGGCCGCAGAAAAATAAAAATAGCATCTCCTCTTTAAAACCCATAATTAATCAAAGATCTTTTGAACGATCCTTAAAAATGAAGAGGATATAAAAGACAGTTTGTCAGGTTAGGTCAGGGTGGGATAAACTGGTCTCAGCTTCCTGTCCTCTGTCAGAGCCTCGTATCAAGATAGATGTGTGCGTCATGCTGCTTTGAAACGTCTAAACATAGATGTTTTAGAGGTGGGCGCAATGTGAAAATGTAAATAAACTTTATTGGAACTCGGGGTCAGACTGAGGTTGGATTTATGGTTTTAGCATTCACCCTTAGGCCCATCCGTCATCCCTTTGCCCTACCAAGCCCCTCACTTCCAGCTCCTCCCGCTTGAGCCAAGACCCCCCCACCACCACTTCCCCCCACATACCCCACCACCACCACACACCCCAGATCACAAGACCCTCAGCTGAACTACAGCCGACCTGCTGGATCCAATGCCAGCTGGGCTTCAGATGCCATAATAAGAACCATTCAGTGCCTTTAATGATTGTGTGACTATTGGGCAGACCCCTCCATCACCCTTTCTTTCAATCTCTCTGATCGTATATTTTTTCATCAGTGTTCATCGAACTCTGCTATTAATTTCTTTGTTTTTTCCGCTTTCCTCCTAATATTGTTCCACTGTCTTTTTTTTATTTTTTTATTTTTTTATTTCTTCTTTCTTTCCTTCTTTTATTCTTCAGGGGCCCGGGGTGCTGAAGCATGCAGTTTGGTGCCAGCGTTATTTGGGAGGTCTTGAGGGACATTTTGAGTTTAGGCTGTCTTCACGCTGGAGCGGTGTCATACCAAACGTCTGTGTTCACTTATTTACGGCCCAGATGCCTGTCATTCCAGTGTTCCCAAATTATCAAGACATAACGGGGCTCTTGTCATCAGCTCACTAAAAACATCTGACTGTTGCCCTGTAGCTGTTTTGGCTTTTTGGGTGTATAACTGTTGGATTAGAACATTAACTTTAGTTTCTTTTTTCCATTGTACGTTGGAATGAATTATATGAATTTGGTTGATGTATTTATTATTAATACAAACTGTAAACTAAAAGAGTGCCCTGAGAGCTTAGACCTCCGGTCCATTCTTGTAGTTTTAGCAACACAAATTAAGATTTTAAACTTTTAGTTTAAAAGATCACCTTTAGGTGTGGAGGTCACTTTTACGACATTGTCCTTGATGAACTCTTGGCCAGTCTCATCTACCATCTCATTACTGTAGCTTTGTAAGCTTCGTCTTATAGCCATTATTGTTAATTACATGCTTTGCCAATGAAATCGTTAAAGAGATACGCAGTTATCAGGCGAGATGACTGGCACACATCACTTTTGGTAGTTTCCTAACAATAGAGATGGGATATCTTATGGAGCTAAAGACCACTGACACATTATTGAAACTGATTTTTTTGAAGATAAAAATAAAAAATTTCCTTTTTGATACTTATTATGGCAGAATTGATTATGAACTTCAGAAAAGTCATTGTTTGGTGGTCAATATGGAAAACATCCTCTGAGCATGTTTTCCCTTTGTTTTCACTTTCAAAACCCCAAAATAAGTGTGATGATTTCTTTATGACTTGGTTTGAAGATACTTTCAGTAAACATCGGTAGGGTGAAATTATACTTATGTTTTACAGATTGAGAATCTTAAAGTGAATGTCATGGGTCTCTTTTGAGCTGTGCCTTATCTAATAAATCCAGTGTTTGTTCAGATAGTAAGAGAAACATACAGTGTTTACACAAAGAAAAAAAAAAATCTGACGGCTTCAACCCTTGGCAGTGCTACGGTGCTAACAACTTTAAGAGCTTCGCTCGTGCTCCACTGCCCCACCAAAATTCACAAAACCCTGCAAAGTTTTTAATCCCACGGTTCTACAGACTGCATGCAATATTACGTCATTAAAATCATGCACATCACAAAATAAACAATGCAAAATAAGATGCTGAGTAAATGACGTAGTTAAAATGACTGGACGGCGCTTTCAAGTTCTGAACGTTTCATTTTGGCAACTTGTTTCTCATGTTGTAATAGAAATAAAAAAGGAGACAGTGACATATTGAAAGTGATCTGTTTTATAGATGTAGAATGGCATACTTGATATTAAAAATAAACCAACTGAAGCCACAGATAGATTATATGTCCTGCTGATGAATGTACTAATGTTTAATGAGGGATAAATAGCGATCCTCTGTAGTTTTACACGCTGCACTGCATTCAGCATGACATACTGGTTCCAAATCCTCAAACGAAGTATAGAGCTGTGACTCAGTCTATGGTTAGAAAACAATCCTCCAGTACTTTTTTCCACAGCTGAGGTTGTGCACTTGTTCCAGCACTAAAATATGAGAGGACACCTGCCTTAAATGACTGAGGGCAGCTGAGAAGCGCTTTGATCTTGTGTGACAGTTTGACTGCCTCGATGGGAGCGGTACTCATAATCCTTCTGCTTAACTCGTGCTTTTTGCCCAGCCGGGGTCCTATCTAGGGATAAAGCAGTGGGCTAGGTCTTAATCAAACAGCAGGTCGCTGGCTGCATGTAGCAAGGGGTCTTTGAGAGTTATAGTCCGGAAGGGCACATTTAAGACCTGAATGTATATACACAAATGGAGGATTAAAGGGCTTTGCCTACTTGCAAATGAGACTGGTTAATAGCCAGATCTACAACACTGAAAGAGTTAACCAGTGAATTTAGGAAAGCGGGGAGTTGCACCCTTCTTCAAAGAGTTCGTACATCCAAGTCCAACAAACCAAGTCCAACCAAGGAGTGCATCTACTCAGTATTGTTCTACCATGACTTCTTTCGAATGAAAGTGGTCATTTTACCAGACTTATACATCAGACGTAATGCAAAAAGAGACATTCCACACAGAGGAGCCACGCTACCAGACTTTTCCGCACGTTACAACAAACGTTAAACGAACACAAGAAGTGTGTCCGGTCAGTTATGGATTCCCGGTTAGGAGTGGGAACATGGCAATCCCAGCATGGGCAAGTTGACCTGTTTGCAGTCACTTCATCTACCTGTTATTATTCTTTTAAGTGAAGGCAAATACAGTTATTTGTAGTCTTTGATTACTGTGTTTTATTTTTATCTTAAAACATGGGAGCATGAGGCCAAGAATGAACAGCAAGTGGTGGATTTTTAAAATATATTAAAAAAAAAAAAAAAAAGAGTGAAGCAGGTCATTTAAAAGTAGCATTATACTCGCAATAATGTTTTTAAATAATTGGTCAATTGCTCTTATTTGTTATGACAGGTAAACTATCATGCCTTCAAAAATGAGAAAGACAACTCATTTAGAATTATAAACCATTTTCTCTGTTTGTCACTTCTATTGATTTTCTCCTGCCCCCATCTCCCATAATTTATATCTAGCTCTGAGATATACTCCTGAAGAGGATTTATTGCAGCTATAGGCTTTGCCCGGCAGGTCTGCCATTACCGAGAGAAGAAAAGCGGGGGTGTGATGGGAGGGGCGCAACAGCAGTGCCGTATTGGATAGTGTTTAAATACCGTAAAAAGAGCCTGCTCATTTACCCAGTGAGGGCTTTGAAAAACAGACTGCTGTGATAATCCTGCAAGTAGCAGGTGGCCTCCTTTAATGTTGGTGTAAAACAAAACTGCCCTTTTTTTTTTTTTATTTTCAATCAATTCTTTATCATCTTTAAATGAGACAATTGATCACCTGATGGTAAGAAAATGATTTAACTGTGTTTTATTCGTAGTGGACATGAGTAGAGGATGATGGTTTACTGGCAGAAGGGCGGGTGGGAGCATACTTTTCTTCACTTCCTGTCTTCTGTCTTTTTCTGTCTCCTTCTCTGGCTGGGCTGTCAGCAGTGCGGAAGAGGAGGAGGAGGAGGAAGCAGGTCTTTCTTCTTCTTCCCCCCACCACTTCCGAATTACCTGCTGGGTCCAGGTTCTTTTATGCTGTTGTTGTGACAGGTAGATTTATAAGGCTTGAAATTTGTACAAATCAGTTGTCATTCAGCGGCAGCTGTCAATGTGTCAAGCTGTCAGGGCCTGCTGTGAGGGAGATGCCTTAGGGGGCTGAGCGAGGGGGCAACCGCCCAGAAAAGAAAATGAGTTCAAACAGACCTGAGAAGCTTCTCTATTGCACAGGCCTCCCTGCCCCTGTGGAGACGCCATCGATTTCTCTTGATGTTGAGCAACAGCGTGCCCAAAAAATGACACGGCACACGCCGCTGAACCCAGTCAGGCTTCGACACGGCATCATATACTGCACCAATCCCCTCAGTCTGCAGATGCCTCTCATTCTCTGCTAAATGGCTGGAAATGTGTAATCTCTCTGTGGAGGGAGAACACCGGAGTTGTGTTTAGAGATTATTGGCAATGGCTGCCGTGTTTTCATGTGCCGCTTAAATAGCTGAAATGGAAATCTCTCAAAGGAGAGTGACAAGCGTGTTTAAGGATTGCGGTCGATTGTTGTCTTGTTTGCTTGTTTTCCCTGGCCTTGTCTCTGCGTGGGCCTGCCTGCGCGTGATTGGCGGGCCTGCTGGAACAGTATTGGGCATGACAGCCTCTCTCAGTCAGAAGACCCCAGGTGACACACACCTTCTCCATCCTCTATCCATGTGCACAGTCTTCACAGAGGAACGGCAAAGACAGGTGCTGCAACCAGTGTGAAGTGTGTGAAAACAAAAGACAGCAGCTGACAGAGAAGCTGTGCATTGTGGCAGTGCACACGTCAAGGTGTAGGACGACAAAAATATGCTCATATTTCTCTCATACATGTCTTGTGGATTTATTGGCTCAGTGTAGGACAGGAAGAGACATACATGTTATTACACATTATTAGCAGGCTGTCTTACATTTGTGATTTGAAGTATCTTAACCATATAATTGCAAAATTAAAAAAAAAAAAAAATATATATATATATTGAATTTGTACCAGTTTCCAAAAGCTATCTTAACATGAGTTACCTATTCATTTCTTATTTAGTGGGTTGAATAAATGAAGGTATCACCATTTAGTGTAAATGTGTTTTATTTTTCTTCTCACTAAACACTGACATTTGTATACACAAGCTGTGTTTCCACTTAATGACGCTGCCACATTTGATGTCAGCATTTTGCAGCCGTGAAACAGTAACATGATGTTGTTCAACGTTTTTGTCACCTTGCCCCTCCAGTTTAATGATATCATAAAAAAATGGGTGGGTGGGTGGGTGGGGGCGGGGGGGGGGGGGACACGTTCAACGGAACAAAACTGTTTACACCCAGGTGCGTCAGCCAAGTTTGTTTTCACGCCCTCCGTGTCTGTGTTATGTATCGCAGCCCGAGCATCTCCCCGGAGCTGGACCAAATGTGGGTTGTGCAATCCAGATTCAAATGTTTTACAAAAAAACTTGGACATTTTCATGATCACTTTAAGCTTGAGAATGAACAGAAGGGAGGTGTTTTCAATTCTGCATGAGAGCTGATTAATTTGAAACCTGAGGTCTCAATTTCTTTTCACAGTGTGGAGGGCTCTGCCACCGCTAACCTGGCCTCAGTCCAAGCCGCCACCTAAACATGTGTGAACACAATCACAGACGTGGACATGCACCAGAGCTACATGACCGTGCTGCAATTAGCTTGATGAGGGTTTTTTTTTTTTTTTGGGGGGAGGGGGGTGCATATCGCCCTTGCAGATTTATCATCTCCACCTGGCAATGTGAGGTCCCTGAAAGAAAAGGTTCTGTGGGACAGTGTTACGAAGGTGACACTCGCTCTGAAGCCCTGCCACGAACGGGAGAATATTAATCAACGTTTTCCATGCAGCTATTAACAGCTGCTGGCCCTGGCCTCTGTGTGGGACTGTGTGTGTTTATTGTGCAGCAATGAGCAGGAAGTTGGTCCACAGAGAGATGAGTGTGACGCGTCTGAGTTTGTCTTGTAAAAATGCAGCTGTCCAGGACATGACAGCTACAGCGTTAGAGGGGCCATTACGGGGTGTAGAACATTTCCTGGGAAATGGCTTGAAAAATGACAATGCAGCCTGTGCAGTATTAATTGCTACACAGCCACCATAAATAAGTCAATGGGCTTCAAGAGAGGAACATAGAAGAACAATGCTGGTTATCCATTGGTCATAAAACAGAAGAAACGACATTAAAACTCACGCATCAGTTATTTTCATTATGCTCTTTTCTCAGTAATCAGATTTTTAGATCTTATGTTTTTTTTCATTATGTTTTATTTTCCTGGCTGTTGGTTATTGTTTTACCATGAAAACTGCTGCCCGGCTGAGAATTCAAGCAATATTGACATCCATCCTGTGAGTCAGTCCTTTTGTTCTCTGTGAACTTTGTGACTCTTCCTTGTTAAATGTCGGATGTTTGTACTTCAAAGGACCAGCTTTGGTTTGCAAATGAAATCTTGAATGTGCACTGGACTCCCATTTAGTTGCAAATTAACAGTTTCTTTGTTGAGAAGCTGTTGGCACTTGTTTGGGAAACCGTTTTCATGTAATGAATAGCTTACACATGTCATCAGTTTACAAGGCCAGCGGAGTGAAAAGAAAACAGCTTGCTTGCAGTCACAAGTTTGCAATTGGATAACGCTCATTTTTATTTACGTGATGTCTTTAGTGTAGTAATGTAACAAGAGCCATACTTATACACTCTCTCCTGAAGAAATGTTAAAATAACAAGTTATGTTGTAATGGTCTTTGTTTGATGATCTACTGCGTTTTTAGTTGTTGTATTATTACAGTTAAAAGATTGATTTGTCTTAAGTATATGAGACCACTAAAAGTGATGTAATTGCAGTTCATACAACACAAAACAAAGTCAGAACAGAAAGTGAAAAACGTTTGTTTTAGTATTTCTTTAAAAGTGGAGTAACGAAGGTGTTTTGTTCTGCAGTACATTGTTTTCACGTCTTATTTCTCAGCAAGCTTTTGTCTGATTTAGCAATGGGCATATGTTGTTTAATAGGAAATTAATTCTCACCCCCGCCGCCTATCCCCCAGTAAATCAGGCATGTAAACCAAAAACCTGAACACAGTGACTAATTAGAATCAAAAGGCCTGGAATCCATAATGGGCCTCCTTCACTCAAAACACTACTCCATAATTGGCCATAAATAAACCCTTGCTGTTTTTGTGTGAGCTGTAAACAGCTGAATGCTTCAATTAAGCAGAAATACACCCGCACCATGTTAAACGCTGGGTGCTTGGTAGCTGCTGACATATGGATATAATCTGCTCTTTCCCTCTCTTTCCAATTTAAGGTTTTTCTGTAGAGTGCGTGAGAAGCTCAGATAATTTCAATTCGCCAGTGTTATATTACAGTGACTCATAAATAAATGCTTACCCCTTTTGAGGTATTAAAAGTTTTCATTAAAGGCACCTGAGTTTTGTTATTGACACTGTAGGTTGCCTATGCAGGCGAACACTAAAATTTATCACAGCACTTTCCTCACCTAATAAATCATCTAAACAGGGGAGACCATATGGCAGATAAGTCCTTGGAAATGTGGCTTCAGCATGTGAAGAGTCAAGTTGCTCGAAATCGGGAAAGATCACGGACCGCTCTCTCTCGCGCTCATCCTCTCCCAGAAAATATCTCCTTGTTATTTTACACACCATTTTCCTGTTCACCTTATCACTTCTTTGGCACTTGATTTTTTTTTTTTTTCCCCAAAGAAGAGAGAAGCAATTCATGGGTGCAAAGGACCAGGTGTAGATAACTCTCTCTCCCTCCTCTCTTTCTCTCCTTTTTTTTGTCTCTCACTTCCACCTCCTCCTTCTCCTCCGTTCTCCCTCCCTCCTCCTCCTCTGCAGAGTGGGTCCTGGGAGGTGTACAGACTGATGGGAGAGGATGATATATGTAGCGTCTGTGTCCCGGCTCTCCTCTGGCCCTTTGTCATTAATCATAGCCATTAGCTTTTCTCACTGCAGCCTTGTCTGTGCACGGCTATGAAAAAGCAGCCTTTTCTCTCGTATCCCACACCAAGAGAGCCTGCTAATACTTCTGCCTCAGTGTCACAAGGTTGCATTTTCAGCACACAGCAGACAACTATTGTTATGTAGAAGACAGATATTATTACAAAAAACTGCCATTCCTCACCAGCCGGGACAGTGACACATGGATAGAATTATTGACTGGCCGCGAAGCAGAATTGATCATCTGTATTGATTTTTGCAGATAATACTATCTCCCTTTATGCTCTTTGTGTCTTTGCGGTGCAGCTTTTTTTTTTTTTTTTTTTTTTTTTTTTTTTTTCCTTTCTTTCCCCAATATACTGACTGTTAAAATACACATTGACCAAACAATAAAAATACAACATTCTTCAATTGTGACATCTGTTTTTTGGACTGGTTTGAACTGGACCACAATGGATTTAGCATTATGGAGAGGCCATAGAGACCTGGTTTGGATGGCCAACGTGTGAGCTAATGAGAATAAACAGCTGGCCACTGCGGTGACCATCTAGTGTAATAGAGATGTATGGCCAGTGGGTCCTGCGCGCCTACACCTCCAATCCCCAAACTGTGCCTGACAGATATACTAAAGCCTCATCAGTCTAGTCCCAGTCACACCAAACCCACATGCCCGTGTGTCATATAGGAGCACACACGCACGCCTAAACACTCAGCGGCATAGACCTAGTTGCAGATTCAACCACAAATTTCCACCATCTCGCATACAAAGACACACACACACATGCAGGCACCAAGCCAGCACTTTCCACATTAGAAACTGAGTCCTCTTTTTCTCATCTCTATAACTATATCATCCATACTGTACCTAATGAAATGATTGCAAGTAGTTATTGCTGACTTATTATCTAGACACACAGCTTTATCAAAGTGCTCCATTGATTTAGTGGACTGTGTCTCCAAGAAAACCCCATGGATATTTCATTTGCCTGGCTATGCCATAATAATGGGGCCCATCTCAGTATACATTATGCATACATAGACCATAGATAATTCAAATGGGAGGAACACATGCATTACTCTGGCTCTGTAACCTCTTAGTCGTATACTGTCTGTTATATTAGGTAGTAGTGTTGTTTGTTTTGCTCTGCAGTGGGATCTCATTACAGTGAAATGATAAGAACCTACACTGCAGCCGGCAACATGTACAAATTTGTGTCATAGTTTTCAGCTTTGATAAATCTGAAACACCTTATTCAGCAGGTATTTGTGCTTCCTCTCATTTGACGGTGTTGCGTTCACACAAAGAGAGAGCTAGCTCCAGGTGGCTTCGTGCCTTCCTCCAGGGTTTGCAAAGCGAGATAAGCATTTGTCTTTCCTATTCTGAAGTGGCTCCTGTTAAGCCCCATACCTGGAAGATGACTGATTTTGACAATACAATTTACATCTCTGTATAAAACAATCTCACGCTGCGGCTGCCGATTTACACCGGATTAAAGTGTTTGTCTCCGTCATGGGGTAACCACACAATCTATCAGGGCCTCCGTGCTTTTTCCAGTACCGCGTTCCTTCTCTTGTCCCTCGGGAGCAGAAAATTGATCCAGAATGCAGAGCGGGGCTCCCTTCTTCAAAATTGCTACAACATCTTTGGAGGACCTACAGTTATTGAAACATGCAGATGTCAGTAATTTCAATAAAACTGATATGGAAGTAATGAAAACATCTGACTGAGGGGGGCGACAGCTACAGGATTTATGGCTGCATTAGAGAGGAAAAGGCTGAGATGACAGTTTTGCGGCATTGCCCGGCGCTGCCTTGTTTCACACACATTAAATGCACAGATCAATTAGGGTCTGATGCCGTTTGCTTTGCCACAGACAGTCCTTTTACACTGACATGAAAAATGCATAGGTTCTAAGGAGAGAGTTTGGAGCCATTAGCTTTCTTCATCCTCACATGCTTCGTGTAAGCGAGTATTTCCAGTGATGTATGACCGTAAATTAGACAAAACAGAAAACCTTCAGATTCTTGTTGGATTATTTTATCTTGAGATATGTCAAGTTAAAGGCAGAGGTGCAGAGTCATTTGAAAAATAATATAAATCCTAAATAATAATAAAATCAGTGTCTCATTTTGATTTTTTTACTCATGTTCAGCGACCACTGTGGGTTTCTCTTTCTTTAACGGAAAAGTACCAACAAATATTTCTCTTTTTGTATTAAACATTTGACACAGAGTATAAGGAGTTACTCATAAATGAAGGTCACCTATAAAGTTGAAATCATTTTGTTTTCAGAAACATTCCTCTTGTTTTAGTCCTCTTTCATTTAATATAATTTCATGAAAGTATACAACAAAATGCATTCTAACTTAATGGGTGACCGTGTATTTAGATAACAACAATTAGATTTTTTCTTTGTAGTAACTTTGAGCAAGCTTTGCCCACATTCAGCACACTGGCTAATTAATGTTACTGGGTTTCCTTTGTTTATGTGGCTTAAATCTGCAAACATTGTGTATTTAAGGTGTGGAACCACTTCCGTGTACTCCACCAAATCCTTCGGCTGGTTCGTTTACTTTTGCACCATGTCCCCAGGTGATGTGTTTTAGCCCAGGTTCAAAAGCAAACTGACTGCTCTGAGAGGCGCAGAAGCGGCACAAGTGGGTGAAAAATCTATGTTGAACAATAAGTCAGTATAATGACTATTATGACAGGCTTATAAATAAAGGCTGTTGTAGCTAAATCATAACAGAAATCAACCACCATGTGCCGAGGCTCTTTAAGTAATTGATGGTGACTCTGTAGAAGGTTCAATAATAAATACAATTTCCGCCTGTTAATATACAGAAATTCATAACTCTAAGCATGTTGTCCACCCACTCAGATCAAAAACCTCCCGTATCCCTTATTGCGCTCCGATGATCTCATGGTGGCTGAGTGCTGTCTCTGTTCCCCTTACGTGAGTCATTGCAAGGCCTGTCACCTTCTTTGCTCCATATGCCATATGTCTAATTCTAATTAAATGAACATTAAGACCCCTCCTTTCTTTTCTTCCTCACTCTCCCTGATGGTATCAGTGTAAGGTTGAGCTCAAATGTTGGAGTAATGAATGTGTTAGCTCTGTGACAGGGGCAGGAAAAAGAGAAGGAGGAGAGGAGTCTGAGGAGTGACGATGCAGCCCGGTTCGCTTCACATGGCCTCCGTGGTGGCGACAATGGTCACGTTGGATTTGCATAACCTGCTAAAAAGCTATCAGAGGTCTGCATTTGATTGAATTTCACCTCAGAGAAGTGCTAATTAATAACACCGTGGATCTGACAGGCCTTTATTATGTTCATGAGACAGGAGATGATGTCTGTATTAGCAGTGTCTGGAAACTGTGGTAGAGAATATAGAATGATGAATTAATGGAACTATGCCCCAGCTCTATCATCATGTCATTAGAAGACCTTTGATGGTTTCACACTACAGGTAGAAGTCCATAACCATGTAAGGATGCAGTAATATTTAGCAGTTTATAATACCTGCACTATGTCATGGGTAGGGTACGGGATTCATACTCTGTATGAGCAGCAGGACTGAGAATGAATATCGGTTTTCATATTTAGATTTCTATTTTTAATTAAATATTTTTCAAATGTATTCTTTTCCTGTGGAAAGTTTAATATTCATTTGTCAGCATTTTGTAAATCTAGTTGCGGTAATCAAATTGAATATTAAATATAAGATTCTTTCAAGATCATTCACAACCCCCCCTCCCTACACACACACACACACACACACACACACACACACACACACACACACACACACACACACACACACACACACACACACACACACACACACACACACACACACACACACACACACTACCTACCTGTACTCCTACACATCAACACACAATCTTGCAGTATGAGGTCATCGTCCTCCATTCAGCTCACAGTGCCGTATGGTCACCATGGGCTCCGGATTGTTTTGCTGCTCAGCCCCTCATCTCTAGATTTCTCTCCCACATCACTTACACAAAACCGACTCTTTTCAGACTTTTTAATTCCTACTGGAGACACGTATTAACATTACTTGTTCGTTGTAGTTTTTGTCATTGTTTTATGTTGAAAAGGCCATATATATATATATATATATATATATATATATATATATATATATATATATATTTATTTATTTATTGTTATTTCTTGTCTTGTTTTGCCTCAATGACTCAGGTCTCCATGGAAAAGTTCTGTTTGGAATTGACCCGAAGCTCTTTTCACTTAAAGCAAAATGACTCCCTTAGCCAGGACCATAACATTCCTAAATCGTTCTTACATGCCATCATAAACTGCCCAAGCGGTATGCTGTTCTGTTGCCAGAAATAATTATCCTGGTAGAAACAACTTAACTACGTGCAAATGACCACGGCTGCCTAGTAAATATCACATGTCCTTAAAAACTTATTTGCTCAAGAGCTGCACTCTGTAGAGATCGCAAATGACAGATTAGAAAACAAAATCCATCCCAGATTGCTTGGCATATCTGACTCAAATTCGCTATATAACATAACAAATAAGATGAACTTTTTTGTCTATAAGCGTGAACTATACAGCGATAAAAACCGCATCTTTATTGTCAAAAATAAAAGGGTTTTCTCCCTTTATGAATAGCAGTTCAGTGGTGAAACAGATACAATAATGCAAACATCTCCCTTTTTATGTCTTTTATTAAAGCACTATATGAGCACACATATATTAGTTTCAGTGGTACCATGTGTGAGAAAGATTACAGTATTTTTCAGATAAAAAACCCCATCATGTTAGTTTACTACTTATTCAAGGTCATACTGTATTCTAGGAGCATAGAGATGCTTTCATAGTGTTCAGTGCTTATTGCACTAAATTAGCTCTCCTAAATCATTTCCCCCTTTTGGATGGGACGCCTGAGAGCACTGGATGTGTTGATGTTGTATATACCCCACTATTCGACTTGAAGTAGAAATGCTCTTCATCATTCCATGAAACAGGAAAATGCCTGTAGGTAATGAGACTGACTGCAATTGAGAGTAACTTATAGAGCTAATATTCTATATCTGCACGTAACCAGGCTGTACAGCATGTCATAAACATACACTTGGGTGTGTTTCCCAAACATCAGTCTACTATAAATATTAGTCCCCTGTTTGTCTTCATGGTGCTGCTGTAATTGGTTGGTGACTTGATGAACTACATTTGATACAAAACAGCATATTCTCTCAGGATTTGCTTTGGGACAATAATATTTATTTCTCTATTTTTTTTTATTTTTATCTTTTTTTGGAGCATGCATCTACAGAATGGTGACAAACTAAAGTGGGAAAAAGAACCTACGTTTAAGAAAAAACAACCCAGTGTGGTTTTGATAAGATCTTTGTAGAGATGTGAATGTGAATTATCTAACGAGGTCGTGGTTGATTAGGCCGTTATACGTTCTTTGAGGCTCTGGAGGTGAAAACCGTCAATGCGATTGCTCAAATAAGCTCAATTACCAAAGTATTTAGCTTTTGTGCAGTGTGTTTCTCATCTAGTTCTTGTTTCCCATTATGTTTGTGAAATACCATATGGTTCCTTCTTTCAGAACAAGTCTTCCTTCTCTATGTTGCTCAACATTTAACAGTAATGACAAAACAACGTTCAAGCCACAGCTCAAACTGAGAGCTATAAATATCACAACTTCACTGCAATTGAACTGCCTCGTTGAGGCCAAAATAACCTTCAGTAAACAAATGTGGACTATAATTTTGCGCATACTGCAAAATCTCAATCACAGACTGTCAAAGTATCTACCCAGAATCCTTTATGTGTGTAATATGATGCTTCATGGATTTGAGAATTTTGCTCACCTGAAGGTGCATTTACTCCACCCTTCTCTGGATGTTCACAGTACGATAAAAGCACCATTGTTGAAAAATAAGTTCCCCACTAGAAACAAAGTTTAACAAATAGTTATAACCATTTGCTAATCATTCTTTTTTTGTTTTAAACACACATCTATTCCACAATAATCCCTGCCTCTCCAATCAGGATATATGTTTTTGTTCAATGTAGAATAAATGTGATAACTCAGCTTTAAACAGCATTGTACTGATTCGTAGTGAGTCTTGGTTCTAATAAGATAAACTGACCCAAATCAAGCCAGCAAATTGACCCCCACAGTATAACGGCAGCACCAGATCCCTCTACTGCAGGTCAAGGGTTCAGGTTTTTGCAGTAATTTGTCACCTGTCTGAATGCAATAAAGCTATCATATGAAATCAGATATTAAGAATGCATTTAAAGGGAACTGGTCGCGTCCTTGTTAAAGGGTAACGTATCATATCGGCTTTAAATCCATGCACAGGACCTCCCAGAGAGCCATTTGTCCAAATGAACATTGGTCATTATTCTTTCTGAACCCATACTGGAGCTTGGACTTCCAACAACAAGGAGGTGGTTAGTGACAGAAATAAGGAGTAAGCGTTTAATAAGCCACCCCTGTAGTCTGCTTTGCACTCCCTCCTTCTTTGCTCACTACCTATTTCTTTCAGTGTAACACAAAGACATGCATAATGTGGACTGCAATCTGATAAGTGTTCCTTCACTGTAGCCCTCCCTGCTCTATACATCACAACAGTTGAAGGGAGTGTGTAAAGAGAGAGTGAGCAGATCAGTGCAGGGGGAGCTGTGGTTGGGATTGAACCGGGCTGTCTGAAGTTGATTAATCGGCCTGTGAGGGTGAGAGACTCCCGGGCCAGGCAGCAGGGTCCATCCCCGTGGCATGTGATGCTGATTGGCTTTGTCCTGTGCGTCTGCGCTGGAGGAGCGGACATTAAGATTAAGTGATGCTGTCGTGTCGGGGAGCACTGCACTGCATCATTCTGGGAAGAGACAGCTGTGCTGCTTAATCCTTCATCACCAGGGGAGAGCTGCCAGGGCCCAGATATACAGCCAAAGATAACCCTCCATAACTTCTGCTAAAGATCAGGAAACTTTGAATTCGCATCCATCTGTGTGGCGGTGTTCAGCGCTACCTCCCCTCGGTCCAAGTCCTAGAAATGAGCATTCACTAAGAGCTCTAAATAAAAGAGGAGGAAAAAGTGAAGGATGGCTGAAGGGAGTAACCAAAGACCAGTAGTGTGAATGAGCCGAGTATGGATAACCTCCGGCTCCGAGGACTGGCTTTTGTCTAAGAGAATGATTGATTCATAATGTAGATGAGTTGCAGTTGCTGTAACTGTGTTTTTAATCTTAAACTGTCACAGCAAAAACAACAACCAAAAAAAAAAACCCAAAAAACCCAGCAGGATTGTCCAACACATTTTATAAAGTTTTTATTTTTTTATTAATTTTTGCATCTATCACTATTTGCTTCAAAGCAGCAGTGATTTCTGTCCACAGGTTCCCCAGAGACATGCGAACCCAGAGACTTGTCGCTGTAATTTGCAGGAGTACAAACTCCCGTTAAAGCCTCTCGCTGTAGTTTATTTTTATTAAATTTTTTTTTGATAATAGCAAAGGTCCAGAGCTCCAGTTAGATATGTGCCTTATCAAGACGGTTGCAGTCAAATAAGCCTCAACTCCAGCCTTACTTTTAAAAGTCTGCAAATTGTACCGAATGATCCCAAGTAGAGTTTTTACAAGGAACTTATTTCATTTAAGCTCGTGGCTGCTATTTTTAGCTTCAGATGCGCTTTCATCATTAATAGTAGCTGTAAGTGTAATAATAAAAACCTGCACGTATTGCATGCCCCGTGAAAACAAGCCTAGCTGTCACTTCTCCAGCCCATGCGGGGGACTTCTGTTGAAATGGATTATATTTACTCTAGGTTAGCTAGAGAGAAAAGCTAGCTGGTGTGTGTTGTGAGAGCAGATAAATCCTGGGTGGAGGCCGAGCGGCTGACTGATTCCTCCTGTATGCAGCGATGGGTGGCGTCAGCAGGTTTCACACTGCTGGCCTTTGCATGTTTGCAGCTGGCTTGATGCAGCTGTCAGCCCATGATTGATGAGTATCATCATTTAAAGTGTAAAAGAAAACGTCTCTGTGAAGGGAGACATGATGAACTGCCGCCTGCTGGTGCTCTCAGAGACACGCTCAGAGCGCCCCCCCAGCCCCCCCCCCCCCCTTCCTCCTCCTTCTCCCTTTTCGCTCTCACTCTCCTTGTTTCTACTTCACTGCTCCCCCTGTCCACCCTCTGTCCTTCTTTCCTTTTATGCTTCTTTATCTTTGCCCTCTTTTATTCTTTACCATTTTTGAGTCTTTAAGCACCTCCCTTACTTTCGTCCTCTTCCAACACCCCTCCCACTTTTGTCCTCTTACAAACTCTTTTGATGCCTCCACCATTTCCATTTCTGTCTTCTTGCTTTTATCCAGGTCCTGTCTAACGGACTTTTGTGGCATTTCTTTCCTGACTTATTACTTCTCTTGCACTCCTCCACCTTTCCTGACCTCACCGTTAGTTTACTGCAGACGCAAGCAAGTCCTTAGACACAGACGCAGCCCATGCTGGGCTCTGTGTAGTTTATTCAGCTTCTAACACATCTTATAAAATGTCTAAATTCATATGGACCCTGGAAGGAAATATATTTAGTCCCTGCCTGCTGCATACCTCCACAGCAACGATGACAGTGACATATTAGTTATGCTGTCTTTTGCAATGTGATATCTTTAAATTTGCCACCTTGTTAAGTTTTGATTAATGTGATTCCATTTCAGCAAAGTAATTGGCTTGGCCCTGTTGTGAGCGATACACAGACGTTGCGCCGGAACAAACGCTCCAACATGGTAATGAGGCAATGAGTTTGTTCTATGGATGTTGGCAAGTGACAGTTATTAATGATTGTTATGATAAACAGACGAGTGCAGATCTTGGGGTGGGGGATGAGATGAGTCGGCCCAGACTGACAGTTTAAAAATAACACACTATGGAAAGTACTAACGAAGTAATACAGTGTTAGGAAAACAATCATGCAGGTTGTCAGAGGAAGAGGTGTAATTACAGAGCTACAGTGCCCTGCTTGGGAGGAGCTGGCTTCTAAAAGAGCCAGAGGAATATGCACTGAGCAGAAAGATGTACAACTTTAATTGGATCATCTTTTTAACCCCCTTGCTTTTCTCAGAATATAGAAGAGGTCTGTCCACACAGCTGTGTTATGATAGGTTTGGTCCCCTGTGAAGTCTTGTGACCCTGCATAAATGACTGTGTAGTGCAGGGTACTGCTGTGTTGGTGTGATCCGAACATGGAGCGCGTCACCGTCGCTGCTCAGTACCAAAGCCGTGTGGAGTCCCGTTAACGCAGCCCCAGTTTTGGTCAAATTCATATGTGTTATCAGTAAAGAAGTCAGAAATGTACTGTGCATTTTAAAGCACTTTTAATTTCTTCATTTTGACAAAACCTAGTATGATAGTCTTAGTAAATTATTAATAAATGTCACATGTTTTGCAGCTTTGAGTCCATAAACCATAGCAGTAAAGCCACACGTCTCCCACCAATGAGCACTCCTTTTTTTTTTTTACTTCTTGTTTTCTATGCATATGTTGAATTTGTCCATCTTCCATCTATATGCCTGAACTTTTGGTGACATTTAACCTGTACCAGTGCTGGGTTGTCATGCAATACTTGTTTTGGAATGTGATGATCGGATGACTTTGCTGGCCTTTGAATGAACCTTGTCTGGTGTTGATTTAGTGAGGCACAGAGATCAAAGTGATCCCTTTCAGCTTTTGTCAGTAGGCTGTTGGTGTTGGAGGCTGTGAGTGTGAACAAAGCCGATCCTGCACAATGTCAGTGAACTTACAGCGTGCTACCTGTGTGGAGGCTATGCGAGAGGAATCGAGACTTTTATTTTACTTACCTGTTTTTGTGTACTACCTTAACATGAGTTTTCCTTAAATCATTTGCATTTCCTTTCCTTTCATTTCATGTTACATGCTCAGTAAAATATGGTTCTTCCCAAGCGAGACCAATTCAAGGTCTTTTCAATGACTTTCATTATGTACATATGTTTTAACTTAATTACCTTGATGATCCCAGTGAACAAGGTAGTCAAAGACGATATTAATCTTTAATTGCGGATGGTACTGTTTTCCTTTTTGAGTCGATTGCCTGTACGGAAAAAGCTTGGATTGGACTCATGAATCAAATTATTAATTCAGTGCCAGCGTAACCCCAAATATAAGGCGGCTATCATAGAGTCATGCTCCACTATCAGCGCTTTGCTGAAGTACTTAAGTGTGCTCAATAGTTTTTTTATGGCGTTGTCAACAATGGAGGGAGATAAAACTCCTTACTAAACAGGTCAATATTTCATTTTCCCCTTTCATTCATATCTGGGTCTGCCTGTGGAAATTGATTGTGGTTTGATGGTCAGGGAAGCGGTGGTGATTCAGTGCAATTTTCAAATAAACTGAAAAAGAATTGAGAGTCTGTAATAGTTATAGTTGGCAGTAAGTGCCCTGGTTGGAATTTCAAGGCCCTATGCTATCTATTATCTGAGTTTTCCAACACCCTGTCATTGTTGACAGGTGGATTATAATTTTTCTATGGCAGAACAATTGAAATGACAGCAGTTTAACAAACTTGGATGGGACAAAGGAGATGTGGGGTTCCAACAGGAAATACGCTGCCAAATCTGTGTGTTTGGTGTTCTGCAGTGAAAAGTCCTGTTTTCTATCTTACTCAGGAATAAGAGTTTTCCACATTGTCCAAGTATGCAGTAAACAGGGCTGCTTTTGATGAATGTGTGGTTAAAACAGTTTCTACATGAATTCAGACTTCACTATAATAGTGGAGATCCACAAACCTTTGACCTAAAAACAAGTTTGACAGCTTGAATAAAAAAAAAAAAAAACAACAAAAAAACCTACAGATACAAAATGATGATGCTTAAAAGTTTATTTCTCCAGAATTTAAATGTAAATTCTCAGCAGTTTGATCTGCTATGCTTTTTTTATATTAAAAACAGCTTTTGCACCAAATCTGTTTTCTGTTGGCTGGGATCCCGGTAACATGCCACTTGTTTCTTGGGGCTGTCATACAGATTCTCTTCACGGTTCCATTCTTTTGCTTTTTGAAAGCTGTGAATCGGGGCCATATGGAGCCCATCCCTTCATCTTCCGCTGTGCTATTTCATCGCAGGGCCTGTGGTAGACGAAGGGTTAGCATGTGGAGCTGCTTGGTGACTGTCAGCCCTGGTAGTCTTCTGTTGGTTGACATGTAAAGCCATGTAGCATACTGTAGGCCCGATGTTAGAACTCACTTACAATTAACTTGAGCAGGCTGACATGGGCCCTTCTGTCTCCACAAGCATTGGAAGAAGACAGCTGTGCATTATTCCATATAGCATACATCAGCTATCATGCTGTTTTGGGAGGACGCTATTTGGATGTTGACCTAATTTTGCAAGAATGCATGCACTTCAGACATATATTCACGGGATGTGTAAGCAAATACAGATTAACAGGAAGCGGTTGACAGAGGCAATGCAAGGAACGTTAAGGAGAATAGTAGTTTCTCTCCCAGCTCCCTACATAAGTCTGCTTCTCCTTAGTGTCCCAACTTCCCCTCTAACTGCTCAGACTTCAACAACTACACCCCCCCCCCAAACCTGCATGACTTTAAAATGAGTCTCGTCCAAGCGATTACAGCTGTACTGGTCTGTTGTTAGTGGCTGTAAAACAAGAGATAAAGCTGAAATAATCTATTAGTTATCTTAGTAGCCCATTTTATGATCTAGGTGACCATCAACTTCATTATACATTGTGCGTACCTAACTGTGGTACCTATTTCCAGTGTTGTATATTTTTCCCGTAACAATGTCACTGTGAACAGCATAAAATGCCATTTTAGTTTGGAAACAAAGTGCTTCTTTGTTCTCTGTTAGTAAATGTAAACCCAGAATGGCACACAATCCTTTTATTGTGCTATTGTGTGTGTGTGGCAAACCTCAAATTTCCTGCACTAAGTTTGTGTCCTGCATGTTTTGGACTTGTAGATCAGACAAGAGACAGCTGAATGAGCAGAATGAGTTGCTTACTGGGGTGAAGCGACACCGTCTCCCCGGCTGACCTAACTCGTGTGCACCTGAAGCTTAATCCTTTGGTAGCAGCCTGTCACATGGCAGACAGGACCACAGGAAGAGAGACAGGCCAGAGTAGGCTTTGTTTTTTGTTTTTTTTTCTTCCATTGCTTCTGCAAGTTTAAAGCAAAAGCCTGGATTGTAAAGACGAAATGATTTGCATTTTTATATTTTTATTTGCTGTTACTGTGGCTGAATTTAGTGTCGACACCTGATGCGTTGCTTGTGTGTACATGCAATGTGACTCTTGAAGTCTGGTAATATAAGTAAAAGCTGGCTCCAGGATGTGCTGATGTGTTCTGTCCATCTGTCATTGAGGAGAGCGTGGTGAGAACATATTGATGTTGATTGATTTTTCTGTGGCGATGAGTCACTTTAGGTCAGCTCATCTTCATTTTCAAACGTTACCCTGTGATCTTAAAATGAAGATACAGCTTAAATATAAAATTGCATCATTTATTTGACAAAATGTTGTGCGTTATTTATAATGTCTGACTGTACTGTGTTTGCTGGATCTTATATATTTTGCTGCACGCACATACACAGTATTCAAAGTACATACTGTAGCTCTGCTGTCAGTTTGGCTTGTTTATCGCAGCCAGCAACGTCACCGTGCGAGTATTAATCATGCTTACACAAGTGTTTTAATTACTCCCAGTGTAGCTGCTCCCTCTAGAACCCAGTAGATGACCTTTCTTTCTCTGTTTTTATACCCCATTAATCATCCATAATCAACACCGTCAGAGTCAAGGAGAGGACCACTCAGAGCTGCCCGGCACTGCCCACAGACCTCTGTCACATGCATGCTCAGGTCTTTATTAATGGCCCACAAATGGAATAAACTCAAACAAACTGACACACATAAACTCTAACTTCTGCAGTGCCGTTTAAATGGATTTAATTTGCTCGTATGAAAATTCTCAATTCCTCCTCATGAAGGTCACTTTCCTATTAATATTCAGCACTCACTTGTCTGTCATTTGGATGTTCCCTTACATCGTGTGTGAAAGCAGAGGAGCATGCCCACAGGCTGAACAAATGGTATTTCACTTAAAAATGTAATGCTCTGACATTGGTGGCAGATACTGATTCATAACCATCACATAGCTGATATGTCTAAGTGCCCGGGACGCGCAAGGAAGTGAAAAACTACAGTGTGCAGGGCTTTTAACATTTCAGATCTTGTTTAGCCCTGCCAATGGCAGATTGACAAGTGGAGTTTCTGCTGTAGCAGGTAACTGACATGCCTGCCCTCGGCCCCCTCTCCCCCCTGCTGACTGAAAGCTTAATATATCATTTGTCAGTCAAGGATGCGCTTTCATTCAATCATGGTTTGGCATCCAGTCAAATGCCATCTGGGGCTTCGATTTCAAGCAGAAGAGAAGTTATATGTACACTAAGCAGGCATTTATGGCTGAGCAGATCTCCAGAAGAAAGTAGAATTGAGCCGAGTTTTATAACATCCCATCTTCCCTGCGTCCCTGCGTTGATACACATTTTCAGCACAAGTGGTGATCTTTTTCCAATGAGACGAGTTACGATATTTCTGTAACGTTGGGTCATCTTGTATCACTTACATACAAAAGGACAAAACGCCACTTCAAAGTTCTATAATAGTTTTATGACTGCCCACAAATTGCTGTCATAAATTTTTCATTCTTTTTAATTTACTGCCATAAATCAAGGCTGCTGTGGGCTCTCGGCTGTAAATGGGATTGCTCCATAGTTTTGGCATGCAGCAATCTGGCTTTGAATCTCTGAAAAACAGACAGGACACGGAAGGTAGTGCATTAATTTAGGTCCATAAATTATGCACTTACTTTTATAATGTCAAACCATAAATAATGTTGATGCATTGGGAACTGCAACACATCACCCATAGAAATTATGCATTTGAGATGAATGGGGATGCTGTGATGGATAATGGATTTCAACCAGTGTGATCTATTTAAGTTTGTTCCCCAGAGGAAATGATGATACAGTATTAGAGATACAAGTTTTACTGGAGCTGTTTAATATTCATGAGGTACCTTACCTAACTTAAGTCAATTGTATTCTTTGCTGTTTCTGATTAAATTTCCTAGTGTTACGTCTCATATCGTCCTAGCTTTTGCGTTTTCTTTTATTGTCTCTTGCATTAGGGGATGTTGCTTATGCAAAATACATCATCCATCACAACAAACCTATTTACGCAATTATTATTTTGCAACAAAATGCAGCAGTTTTTTCGTTCCTCTGACGGACATGTGCAGTTCTGCTGTTGCTTGGAGTCTCCGCACACAAAAATGCCTTTGGTTTCTCCCACCTTTTCCCCAGAGAACCAGATGGATGATTAAGTAAAGGACTTTACTAAAGCTTGTGCAAATGCTCTGTACACTGAACTCACTGAATATTGTGTATTACCTGCCATTAGGTGAGGATAATACTAGCCACTCTCGCTGTAATGGCTTAGGAGAAGCATAATCAAATGTGCTTATGAGCTTTGGTTCAGTGGAGTCATGTGTAAATGGGAATGTATCAACACTCATGTGGTGTTAATATTATACCTCTTTATTCCTCTTCAAACTGAGCATTGCAGCACTGTTAGCTGCTGCTCTGTGAATACATCCAGGCCGCTTCTGTCCTTTTATGATCTTTTGGATGTATTAATTATCCGCGGAGAAACTTGTTTGGACAGCTCATTCATTTTTGCGTGATTTTATTGACAAGCCTTTCTTCAGCAGTCACGGTAAATGCCATGATCAATACTGCTGTATTGGCTTGCATTATCACAATAATCCCTGTATGTAAAAACGGCAAGAGAGACTGAAGGGGTACACCCTGGACAGGTCGCCACTCTATCACAGGGCCACATACAGAGACAAACAACCATGCACGCTCTCGCTCACACCTACGGGTAATTTAGAATAACCAATCAACCTAGTAAGCATGGTTTTGGACTGTGTGAGGAAGCCGGAGTACCCGGAGGGAACCCACCCAAGCACGGGGAGAACGTGCAAACTCCACACAGAAAGACTCCTGGCGGGCCGGGGAATCGAACCAGGAACCTTCTTGCTGTGAGGCAACACATTACATTTACATAAAACAGGGAATATTTGCTGTACTTGAGAATGTTAAACCTGCTGAGCAACGGCTGCTTTAAGCAAGCAGATATTTAGATATGCAGATGATTTAATTGCTTGTCAATGAAACAGAATTCCACTGTTTTGTTACATGAAATTAATTGATTTATAGAATTATAACAGAATTTTATCTCGGCTCAAATTAAAGCCGTGCCTAAGCTGCGCATTGACTGCACACTGTTTTGTTGTGGACGTAATGCCGCAAAGATTATGTAGTCCTGATCTACCCATGGTGGTCTTGTGTAGACTTGAAATAGAAGGATATGCCACATCGTCTGTACAAAAAAAAAAAAGCTATTGAGCAAAGCAAAGTAACTGAACAGTGCACCATGTGCAAAATGCTGCAATAAACTACCCAGAACATCTGAAGTTTGTAGTGAATTGGCCATTTATTTTCTAAGTTATTGACGCTTAATCCTTCAACACTGACCTCACTGTTTGAGACCTTAGGACTCTGGTGAAACAGAGGGAAGACTGTCACCCCCCCCCCCCGTTCAGGCACGAGACAACACCCCGTTTTCAGCAAGTATTTCCAGTTGACCCCGTTTTCCTGGCATAATAAGCCCTGACACTGACAGTAAATATCTCCCTGAGTTTCATTGCCCTCTGCTTGCCTTCATAAATCCTTCCAATGGAGAAACTTTCCCCGAACTAGCCGTGCAGGTATATTTGTTTCTGTGCGTAGCTGGACGAGGGCATGCATGCACATTTGTAAGTTAGGGCTAGTTGTCTTTTCTTGCCTCTCTGTGTGGTGCCAGGAGGTTGAAGGGGCTTGAGGTCTTTCCGTACGCAGACACACACACACACACACACACACACACACACACACACACACACACACACACACACACACACACACGCCTGAATTAACTGCTTATGTTTGAATAATAAATGCCCTCTACTGAACTAGAAGCTGCAGTGGATAGACTGCACAGCCTTTAAGACACTAAGATGCCATACAAGTATCTCAGAATTGTACGGAGACTTTATGACTTCCACGGGAGGCGGTTTATTGGAGTGGGCTTTGTAAGAGTACAGTATATCCGTGTAGCCAGTCCTTTACTGCCCTTGCCACAAAGTCAACAGACTGCAGGTCTGTAGTCAGCGTCCCTACCCCCTTTGATTTAAGACTACACTTACGAGAACCCGCCGGGGCTGTTGGTCCTCTCTTTCTCTGAGAGCTGTCACTCTTGTGTGTAATTTGCCCTTCTGAAAAAAAAAAAAGAAAGAAAGAAAAAAGAAAAAAAATAAGCCCAACTCAAACCGTGAATAATGAGTGGTTGTTAGCTTTTGAGACAGAACAAGCAAAGCGAAACACAAAACACTCGAGTGAAAGAACTGTAATTACCAAAAAGCCTATGAGTGCACTCTTAGAGGGATTGTTATCGTGTGTGAGTGACCTTTCATGTCTTTGGCATGCTGCTCCGTGGCTCAAGACTAGTGCAGTTCCAGGCAATCTGGAAGCATTGAGAACTGAGAAATAACTATGTTATTTATCAATAATTTCAAGAAATTGCTTTCAAAAATAGCTGAAACCTCCTTTTCATACACCAAGAGTGTTCTGTGGCTTTGAAAGCATTTTTCACAAAGGCAAAGAAAGATTTTTGTAATATCGGCTTATTATGTTCTCTGCCACCTTGGATCTGTGAGTTGAGGAGCTTTCTGATTTCAGCACATCAACCTGCTGGTCATAAGTTTCACATTAGCTTTGTTTTATGAAACGCACCCTGAGAGACCACCCATAAGAAGATGGATTACTGGAAGATAT
This sequence comes from Xenentodon cancila, assembly GCA_014839995.1. Classification (NCBI taxonomy): domain Eukaryota; kingdom Metazoa; phylum Chordata; class Actinopteri; order Beloniformes; family Belonidae; genus Xenentodon; species Xenentodon cancila. Next base: position 12,508,886 of record CM026208.1, read on the forward strand.
GCGTGTCACAAACAGCCAGCCCTCCCTCAGCTGGTCCACATCTCCAGAAGTCCTGCTAAAGCAACAACAAATGGACAGATTACACAGTGACTACAGGATGACAGATAACGCAGAGCAAGCACAACCGCAGTGCGGGAACCTCCTGTTCCAAGTCTCCAAGTCAGACTGATTTTTTTTTTTTTTTTTTTTAAGATTTATTCCATCAGTCAAGTAATTAGCATGATTTATGGTACTAGGGTGACTGTTAGTGAGACAACAAAGAGGTCGGGCGGTTCCTCCCCCAAGGAGATGCTATCAGGTGTTTTCTGCTGTGCTTGCAATGCTTTCAGCATGCAGCTGTAAATCCAGCTATTCTACATTGAAGAGAGCTGACCCCCCCCCCCCCCCCCCCCCCCTGCTCCCCTCCCGTCTTTTCTTCCCTCTAGTTCTCCCCCTCTTTCCTACTCACCCCCCGGAGGTCATAAGTTCGCAGCTCGGGGCTTAACTCTTCAAACCTGCGGACTGAACTTCTGACCTCACCTAGTGTAAAAGGGAGGACAGTGAAAAGTGTTTATGAGTTGCCGATTGGGCCAAGAAGTTCAGTAAAGAGTCAGTTAAACGTGCTCACTTCTCAGTCGACGTACCCGGAGACAATGGCGTTTAATAAAAAAAAAAAAAAAAAAAGTGCCGTAAGTAGACACTGCCCCAGGGTGCCTGCAACAGAGAGGACGTTCACTGTCCTCATTGGTCATACTCGAACAGCAAAATTTGTTTTAAACGGAAAGCACGAAGAGCATTTGCAAAACAGAGTCGCATTTCCTGCTTGGATATGACACTGTGACAATTCTTCAATCCTAATTTTAAGTGTGCGGGTTTGCAATGAGGCGTCTTGATAGCACACAGAGATTGCCTTGAAGCATTAACGTACTAACTGTCTGAAAACAAACAGTTGTTTTCAATCTTCTCTTATCCATCTGTCACACAAAATATGTACAGCACTCATACCTGCTTTCACAAAAGTGGCACTTCCCCACATCTTTGTCGCTCGCAGGCAAAAACAAATGCAGACAGGGTGCTTGGCTCTGCCCTGTTTTACACACATGCTATTCTTTTCCTGTAACCTCTATAAAAAACAAAACGTGGTTTCTCTAGGCTGCCTTTTTCTCTGTTAAAACAAGAGGGGGGGGGGGGGAAATTAAATGCCTACAAGCAGATTTTATGATCTGATAAAAGATGGCATTTACTGTTGACTGATTTACTACTTGCCAAAGTTGCGAGTGTTCTGTAATACAACATCAGCTCCACGACAGCCAGGCAGACTTAAAGAAGACCGACTTTCATCACTGTGAATATTTTTCTTTTTTTTTTTTTTTTTTTTTTTTTGCACCTGCAGAAAAGCGGTCTGAATTTAAAAGTACTCAGCACAAAGTCACTCCTTTGTCCCGACTGTACACTTTACTGTTATTCTTCTCAGCATGCCTGGTTAATTTGCTCTGAAGGCCCCCGCTCATTACTGTGTTTTTGTGGTACTCTTTGTCAGGGAAGGCTTCAGCTTTGGCAGGCCGAGACGCATTACCGCTTTCTATGACTATTGAGTGACTAGCATGTGGTAAAACAAAGCCTGAGTGATTTATTGTGGCCATGCAAATATTAGTTCAGCTTAGCCATTATTGCTTTCGTTCTAATCAAAAGGAGCAATTTCTCCTCTAAGTGACAGCTCAGAGATCCCATAAAATGATGTTTACATTCACTTTTAGCTTCCTAACGTGGACTCATGTTAACCAAATAAGCCTGGCTGACTGGTGAGGAATTTAGGCCTCGCTTGCAACCACAGCTCTGTGCGACAGGATTTGTTTGTTAACAAAGGATTTATGGCTTCTTGGAGCTTTGTCAATTGCCCATTGTACTCCTGTTATGTTGATGCATTTCTTTTAATAACATGCTGAAAACATATTCTCTTTGCTGTGGGCTGTTCCCAGGGATATACTTGCCTTGTTAGGTGGTGTTCTTTTGAATAAATCTATTGGTTTAGTTAGAACCAGGATCTAATTTGTGCAAGTAATCTGAAACTTCTGGCAGTATGTTCAACTGAACCCTTGAAATATCTTTTCTTTTCTTTCTTTCTTTTTTTTTTTTTTACCTTTCTAGTGTTTAATTTTGCATGAGCCATTCAACGGTTTTTGTTCTGACCTAGACGAGCTTTGAGGATGGACCTCACAAGATACTGTAGTTTGTCATTAAGACTTTTCCTGAACTGTGAACCTGTTTGCTTTGAGTTCACTTAAATTGAAATTTATTGCGCCTTTTGCTCCTCAATGTTTGACAAGAACTGAAAGGCTGTTACACGCATGCTGGACCGCTGGAGAAAAACATGCTCCTGTTCCCAGCTAAAGCAGAGCTGCCTGGACTCGGACTTTGTTTTGTCCGGTCGAAGTCAGGGATGGAAACCGTGGTCTTCGGAACAGGATGTCTCTCTGTGCAGATCAAAGAGCATGTGTGGCGGGGGGGGGGGACAACTTCCACCTCATTCGTTTTAATCTTATCCCCTGCTCCTCCCACCCCAGCATCCCTAATTGGAGGAAAAGCAAGGTGAAGGAAGCCTTTGCATGTCAGTTTTTGCATTCTTTGTTGTTGTTCCTTTGTTGTTTCACTCCTCCCCTCCCTGGCCTCTGCTGGCCTTTTGAACCCTGTGTGCACTTTGACCCGTCAGTGACTACTTCTCAAGCTTTTTGCTCTTGGTTTTTCACAGAATCTTCTCCTCACCTCTTGACTAACTACGAAGCAGTTGCTTGACCCTTTTATCTGTCCTCCTGCCTTACAGGTCATGAAGTTTTACAACTTGGAGCAAACTGCTAGATGTGAGCAGAAGTCAGGCGAAGTTCCTGATGTCAGGAAGTCCAGATCACGTGACGGTAGCCAAATGCACCGAAGACATTGGTGTCAATAGTGTCTTGGCCATTACTAAAGGTGATGATGTTGAGACCAACAAATACGCAACATTTTAAAGCTCGCACTTCTATCTTTGTGCTACTTTCAGTTATATGAAAAACAAGAAAATATTTTTGTGCCTTGCAGTTTTGTGCACATTTTATGTTCGACTCCAAAGCGTTTGCAGTCTTTAGCAGAAGCCTGTTTATGGACTAATAACTATGTGTACACTCTTAATGTCAACAAAAGCCAATAGAATGAGATACCATGTATTTTCCTTGTTAAGAGAACATATAAACAAACGATTTGTGTTTCAGACAATATTGAAACATCTTTATTCAAGCCAGTGTGCATGGTGAACCTAATTTTCCATAATCCCACCCCATTAAGTTTTGTCTTTTTGCCTGTGTGCTTCTTTGAGTATGATATGTGCACTTAAGCATGCGTTTCGGTGCACTCATTCATGTGTGTGCAAGTGTGCAGAGAATTGCGCATGCAGTGTGTGGGCTTGTTATGCGAGGGGGTGTTTTGTGTGTGCACATGAACGTCCCTCCCTGTGTGTCTCGTGGACTAAATGACAGTGTTTGATCAATGGTGCCAGGCTCTGCCCTCGGTTCGTTTGCTTTTTGCTCATCATTACTAACATGGGCTGAAATATCTGGGTAACAAAAATTGATATAATGATGGAGTGTGCCTTGTTATCTTCTAGCTGCATCGGATTGGCAAACTTCTGAGGAAAAGCAAAATGTCTGGGAAATATTACAAGTCATTTATCAAGTCCTGCTCATTTGCATACTGCCTACAGAAGCACTTGCAGAAATCTAAATAAAAGTGGCCGATTGGGAGCTGGTTCCGTTTTTCTTTTAGCCGAAAAAAAAACTCTTTCATAAGGTTTTTTTGACCTTGAATATAGTGCAGCCTTCTACCGTTGACCGTACAAGTGCTGTGTCGACGATGCAACAATAACAACAAGGTTAAATGCATCACAGGTGATGCTCACAACTCAAGCGGCTGATAGAACGATTCCTTTCATGCCAGTCATGTTCAGCCGTGGTCTGCGCTGATGTGCACGTCTGATTGTCTGAATGGGTTTATGATCACTTGTGCATGTACTTAGTAGTGTAACAGTGGTGGTGGAGCTATATTAATTAGGAGGTGACTGCATACTCCATTTTTCCTTGTCACATTGAGCTCGGTCCCAGGTGTACTGTGACAGAGAGGGAGAGGTGGTGGAGTCCAGATGAGGCGCACCCAGCTCTGCATCCAGCAAACCGAAATAATGAGTTTCCTTCCCCCTTTAGCCACTGTATGCACCATGATATACAACTCGCAATTAAGCATGCCTTGGTGATCCAGTGATTAATGTCTCTTGTGGCGGTTGTGAAGGGACTGGGACTCAGTCTGAGGCCGGGGGACCGGCTGAACCTCCCTGTTTGTATTCCTACCATGGCTGCACCTCTCTGTTTCGCCGTTTTTGGCCTCTCAAACATATACTCACACACCCTCACACACATGTATGCACTTGTCCTCTCTCTTCCTTCATATAGTCTCCATTACACGAAAGATGCAATTCAGTAACCTTTATGACAGTGGACAATTTTAATCAGGGGCCTGTATTTATTTTGTAGAGTAACACACACACACACACACACACACACACACACACACTAGTACAGAAACCAGCATCGAGGCCCATGAAATACGCAGGTTAGGTGGTGAATGTGACGTATCTGATTTACTGTACCCTGCTGTATTTTCATTTGCTGTTGTTGAAAGCTTTTAATTTTTAAGCTGGGGCTGCACTACATAAATTACGTCTTGCTTAATGACAAGGATTGTTCTTTTAAATGATAGCAGACTGAATAGCTGCACTTCCCCAGCTTTATGCATAGTTTATCCAGGTACCAATTGTCCAAAATAATAACAATAACAATGGATATAGGAGTTTGCAGGTTTTTTGGGTTTTAATTTTTTTGACAGACTCTGATCGTATTATTTGACAGTGTTTTCCTCACGGTAATATCCCATTCGTGATTATTTCTCAGCCACTTACGATAAGATTGACTTTGTTCATAGTGTGGCTACATTTTCAATCGCTTATTGTTTTCATTATTGTCAGCTTCTCTGTACCATTTAATTAAATTCTCATCTCATTTACACAATAGAATTGTAATGCTCAGCTGCCCCAACCTTAAATGGCGAATGCTGTTTGCAGCCACTTCGCTGCTCCTGTTTAGTGATGAAGGCTTTTGATTTGTTCTGTTCTCTAGAGCCCCATTCAACTGACTGAGCGACACTCATCCTGCAGAGCACAAGGGCAATTCTCTTCTGCCCCCCTCTTCCTACTTCCACTTTCACTCCCTTTTCTCTACTGGATCATTTCCCTTCACACCCAGAAAGTCTTTGTAGTGGCTGCATCAGTCTCCCAGCCATGCTTTCTCTTTCTATTCATTTTTTTTTCTCCCTTTCCTTGTTTCCCTTCTCTCTTTCACACCAACTTTCATCAGCTCAGTAAAGCATGGCCTTCAATTCCCTTGTTCTAGTGTTTTCACTTAAGATCAGGAGTGATGAGCAAAAGGTTTCTGGCTCAATCCTTGAGCAAAGGCCTGGCATGACAGGGATTATTATTTATTTGTCATCTTGGATGTAATAAGCTGTAGGTACAGAGTGGAGAGCTGGTGATTTATTGCTCTGTCGAGCGCCAGTAGCAGTCCGGCCGCTGGGGCGTGCAGGATGAATACCAGCCTGTCACTCCCGTCCATCCGTCTCCTCGCGCCTGTCGCCCTCACAACACTGCCCCATTTCATGCCAGAATACATAAACAGTCTTTCATTACTAAGCCTCCTCTTTTTTTTTTTTTTTTTTTAATATTTGCTCTTCACAGGACACAAAGTTTGAATTTATTCATGGATTTCCCCTGTTTTCCCCCTCACTTTATCTTCGTCCGTTTTAGATTAGGTGTTGTTTTTCTTTTCCACATTGAGGATTTTCTGAATATGTAGTCTTTAACAGTAAAGGAATCCCACGCCCAAGCAGTTTTTTTCCCCGTCCCCCTATGGTTTCATTGTCATTTCCGATCCTTTTGGTCATGACTTCATTTTTCTTCTATAAACCGCTTATGAGAAGAACAGCTGAACACACCCACTTCCATTTCAACTTTTCAGAATGGATTATTCTCAGTCCGGAGGATTCTTGAGCCAGGGGTGATTGGACATGAATATGGTGGTGTGCTGTCAGCACCACGTCCTTCCAATGCATTAGTGTCAGTCTTCATGCTGCAGTAAAGCATGAGATGAGTGATGAAATATCAAATCCTCTAACCCCTCCCCTCCCCCCATTTTCCCTGTCTTCCAGAGCAGAAGACATAATATCGACCTCCAGTCCATTTAGACAGGAATTTAATATTTTTCAGCTAAACCAATCACGCATGGTTAGCGCTCAGTGTAATCCAATCACATTCCATCATAAATGCCTCTCTTGTGAGGCTATTCACAGAGCTGATAAACTGGTGGAAATCAAGATCTTGAAAAAACAGGGCTTTAATAGATTGTCTTGGCTGCCTTAGAGGAGCCCGTCCCGCTCCTCTCTGTCGATACGCATTTTCATTTTCCAGCCCTAACTGAGCACTCCAGGCACAGATTGGCTAAAGTGGAGCTGACTTTGTAAATAGGACTCTCATTTATTAGGGCTATTATTTGGGAGAGGTCTCAGAGAAGACGCCTCGCCCACACACAGAGGAAGAACCGGGATAATTATGAGACATTTATTTTGGTGAGCTTATTAATAGCAGGACCTGTTTTCAAGCAGAGAGTATGATGGTTTCCTTTTGTGTGTCCTCTGAAAGGCTCAGGACAGACTCTTCACAATGACATTACACTCAGAAGACGGCATATTGGTGGGTGCACGTGTATATATGAGCACTGGAAAGTGAACATTTGTTAGAGGACATAGGTGGCGATGCCTCACACAGCCAGTGAACTGAGAATACTCATTTGGTTCCTGAATAAGGCTCTGACAGCTACCATTTATATCTAGCTCGTTGTATCCTGTCCAGCCGATTAATAACAGTTTATTGCTGTCTAATTAGTGTCGGCTGATTGGAAACTACATTAGAAGTGTGAAGGAGACTTACTTGCTTTGTTTCCGTGTGCGCAACACAGGAGACAAAAAAAAAAAAAGGCTAAAATCAGCAGAATCGGTGCAGTAAAAACGGTGTGCCTTTAGTGTGTGACACCACAACGCTTCAACCGCCAGTAATTTGCAGTCCCAGCTGACCTTTCTTTTCTTTCATGTTAATTTTTACACATGCCGCCAGTATCATGTCTACATTTAGTGTAGCCCCTCGCCTGTATGTTATGCATCAGGTTTCACCTAGTGTAAACCCGAGTTGTGCTTCCCCTTTGATCAGACATTACAACGTCATCAGCATCACCACACTCTGCCTTTGAAGATGCACACACTCCAGGCGGATGATTTCTCAGTGCCTGGTCTTTTGACGATGCTGTTTTCATTAACGCTAACAACCTGCCCACCTAAATTAGGCCTAAATGCTTGTATGAATTAGAACCACACACACTGAAGCTCTTTCATTGTTTGAATACTAATCTGTGCACATGAGATGAGATTTTCTATGGAAATAATCACGAATTCAACTGCAAAAGACACATTTTCACGTTTAGAGTACAATGATCTTTTATTTTTTACTCTGAAGTGTCCTGAACCATAAAGAAGGAAACCTGAAGATAAAAAATGAAAAAAATATATAGACAAAGACAAAATTCCTGGTAATGTCTTTGCATTAGGTCCTCTGTTAATATAATATTCCTAGTTTTCATGTTAAAGTGCATAGTTTGGTTATTGGTATGTCTCTTATGTTGACGCTTTGGGGATGCACGTCTCTGCAGTTGTCAGAACTCGGTTAAACACCTGTTTGAGCCTGTCAAAAGGGGGAACCAAGAATCCAAAAACATAAATCAAAAGACAACTCGAGGAGTTAACAGAAAGCAGGACTGAAAGAGTGGCAGGGAAGGAATGGATACAGGACAATATATAGACACACATTCACCGACAGACTCTTGAAGGCTATTGAAACAGTTATTTACAGTCAGGTAAGACACTCCTAACAGGGGGCATCAAGCAAGAAGCCACGCAGATGGGGAAAGCACTTTCAATATAAAACAGGAAATTAAGATACGGAACAGGAGCCCAGCAGCGAAAGATGACAAGAAAGCCAACACAGACACTCTGATGCAGAAGAACATACACTCACGTGAACCCAAAATCCAAATTAAAAGAGGATGATACCTTCAGCATTCAATGCAACAGCACTGAACTGTTTGTTGGGATCATTTTGGTTTTCGTTTTGCAAAAGTTCAGCTTTTTAGTTGTTTGTTTGATTTCATTTTGGTTTTGCACATGACTGCCATATGTGTAGGCCAATTGGTGTTGCAATAAGCAACGGAAACTCCAACTTAGTTATACTGCAGTTAAGATGTTCATATGCCTAAAACACGGCGAACATGACTGACTCCATATGCCTTAATGCAGTTATTGCTTGCTTCGATTATGACCTCGTTTAGAAAAAACTCACTGTTTACACTGTCTAGTCGTAGTATCACCTAATCGGGTTAAAGGAGGACTATTGTTGGTTTCTAGATTTAAATAGTTGTTGTTAAATATCACTGTGGTGTGTCACCATCGAGAACTCCCTGTCCCTCGATTTCACTTAACATTTACAGTGTTACAAGACAGCCCAGTACGAAACAATAAAGACTTGCACACAATGTTAAAGAAAAAAGTATTTAAAGAACTTTTAAAGCAGGCTGTGTTTTCTTAATCAGTTGGCATATAGCTGACAAGCATATTCACATAGCTTTGTACTGTAACTGTAACTGTAACTGTGTAACTAAACAGCTGAGAAAATTAAAATTAGAGCCAAAAACTCAATGAAAGTGTGCCCATTTCTTAAAATTAAAAATCTAAAAATTTCTTTAGCTCCATTTTCTTTTAGCTATGCTTTAAAGCAGGTTATGGTTCAATCCCAGAGTCATTCCTTCAGACGTTCAGTGGTGCGTTTATAACATTTGTAGGATACAGGGAAAGAAGTATTGAATTGAACTGGTGAATTTAGCTCGTGGTAATCACCGTTTTTGAGTACCAGACCAGAAGAGCATCATATGTATCCGGTTCACTCACCAGTTTTGGTGAGTTGTGTAGGAAACACCTACTCATTTTTGTTTAAAATGGACCGAGTGATTGGGTCAGTGGGGCTTTCCGCTTTGCTTCGCCTCCATATTCCTGACTGATGCACAGCTGATCAAGTTGTAATTAAGCAGAAATTTTACGCTATCGGATTTCTATTGATGTCAAGTGAGCACTAACCGACTCAGACACTTTCCTACTGGACTGCAAGAACTGAAACTCCAACATCAGCATGCTGTTTTATCTCCGTCTTAGGCTGCTCTTATTTACTTTCTGTTTTGACAGTTTTCCTCTACATGACACTGATTTACTTCTCCGTTCAGGAATTATGCTGTGTGGCTGTTGTTTATCCTCTTTGCCAACCTTCGCAGGTCCTTTCTGGTTACTTGTCCTCACCTCTGTCACCCATTCAGTTCCTGCCTCCTTCCAACTTCTCTTTGCCAGCTGCCCGTCTTGGCTGTCTGAGCTGAGGTGAGTGGTCTAGGTAGGGTGGAGCGCGGCATTAGTGTTTCTGCTTGCCTGTGCAATAGAAGGCGACGCGCATCAGGGCCCCTGGCAGCAGATCAGCTCTGATGCAGATGGAAGGTGAAAAGCTCCTGGGCGAAAAGGCTTGTAGGCTGGGCCACTCTCACCTTTTTCCTCCTCTGTCTCATCTGAATCTCTCATGCTTTATTGCATACTCTTTCACACACGCACTCTCTCTTTCCTTACCCCTCTCTCCTTTGTTATTTCAGCAGTGAGGATGGAGTGGGCTCTGACAAAGTGTGGGGTTTGATAGATGGACAGAGCTAGAGACTGGATGAGAGGATGGATGAGGGCAGGGGAGGGAGTTTAACACAGGCAAACACAGAGAGACAGAGAGGAACGACCTGCTCGGCTATGCAGCCACTTGCAGCCCCACAGCAATTTAGCCCTCAACTAACCCAGTGCCAGTGGACTCCTAGTTTCACTACTTATTTGGTCACAGTGCATATGAACGACTGTGACAGAAAGCAGAGACCAAAGAAATTTAGTGCCCATAAAGAACAATACATATGCTCCTGCATGTGTATTGTTGAGCATAAAGCATAAAAACACAAATAGTAGAAATACCTTTTTGAATTCACTGCCAGATCAACTTGATTTACTCAAGCTGTTGCTTCTGAAAGTATGTCAAAATGAAATAGTTTGTGTAATCTTACTTTTCAGACCTTCGAACATTTCACATGTTCATTTTTTACTTAAATCCAGCTCTCCAGTATAGGAAGTACAGTATAGTTTTTTTACTCAATTGTACAATTTGAAGCTTTTCCATCTGTGTATACCTAAGTACCTACCCAGAGATTCCTGTAGGTGTGTGCCGTAGCTGTGTGCAGGAGGCTTCAGCCATTTTTCACAGCTCCTGCTTCCCTAACCAGCCCTGGAGGAAAAAGATGGGTGAGAGTTCTTGTGACTGTGTTCTTATTACAAAAGCCTTCCTCTGCATCTTGGGTGGGGTAACCTGTGTAGGTGCGCTTGTGCACTTGTATGTGCGTCCTCTCATTATGCTCCTACCTCCTCTGCATTACTTGTCAGAGGTGTGGGAGCGCCCCGCTCAGATTAAGACTAATGCTGATGGCCCCGGGAACTGCGATTAGAATCACACTCATTACTCAGGGCCTGGTGACGGAAGCAATCTAAACCCCTGGTCTTTACAGTACAAGAGGCAGGGCAAGCCCCCACTGTCAGAGGATGGAAGACTCTACCCTGCACACTTGCACATCAGCACACAGAATTACAACTGCACTGCTCCCTCTTCTGTTCTCCAAGGACACCTGAAGGCCAGGTTCTTTGTGGCTTAATTGACTGACTCTCTTCTCTTCTTTTTTTTTTTTTTTTAATTTATTTAATCTTTGAGGAAAAGAGAATGGAGCAGCTTGAATGCTATTTCCATGCCTGTCACAAGACCAATATTTGTTGGCCTGTACTAGATCTACACAATGCAGTTGATAATGTTCGGTAAGGAGAAGTGTGCATGTAAAGTGCTTTCACTGCCTAGACCCCGGAGACAAATGTTGGATGGGCAATATGTGTGTGTGTATGTGTGAGTGTGTGTAAGCTTAGCCTGTGGGTGTGTCTGCACAAGTCTGTGCTAACTTGTCTTTGTTCCCCGGTGTATACTTGTGTATGTCAAAGGGTTTGTGCACTTGTGATTACTTGTTTGTGACTCACCTCTGCAGTAAGGTTACAGCTCCATCGAGTCCCTTTGACAGTTGTCCAGAATGCCAATCAGGGCAGGCTCAAGGGTGGCTGTCACTTAATAATGAATGATAAGGCTATCAATTAGCACCTGTCACCATGGCAACTCTATCATAGTAATGACAGAACTTCTAAGGCTGCAGAAGAGAGGGGAGTTTCATCCTTGTTCCTGTGAGGGTGAAATCTGCCTGATAAAGCTGTGGTAGAGTTTTCCTGTCATTATTATTTATTTATTTTTTTTTTTATGAATTACATGTAGAATTACTAGATATAACTCATTATGGAGTGTCTTTTTTTTCTTTTTCTTATTCTTATCTTCTAACCATGATTAAATTAAATACTGATAAAATGAAAGCGTACATAAGGGACTGATTGTCTTATATGAAATACTTTCTGGGATACTAATTTAGAATAAATACAATCATGATCTTTAATAAACCCCATGGTTAAATACTGATTTCCCAAGTTTTAAGGTTTCCAAGTAGTTCAGTCTCTTGAGTCATAGAGAAATAATGAGTAGTTGTAACATTTTCCATGTTATTTATATAATTTATGATTTCTGTAAGTAATGTGACCAGTGCAATCAGTTACTGAAAGCTCATTAGCGGTTGAGAACATTTAAAGGTGCTATATTTAAGAATGTAAAATGGTATGCATTTGCATCGTAGTCTTTAACCTCAGCAATTACAGAGCACTTTGCAATGCATTTTTCATTCACCTGTTCACATACGCACCCACACACAAGTACTGATAAAAATGCTGTGCAAGTTGCTGACCCGTCAACTCAGAATGAGTTCAAACATTTAGAAATAACTAAGTATAATCGCAATTCTAAGAAATGCAGATGGGCAGTCTGGCCAACAGTGTCTTGACAGTATTTTGGGGTTGAGTCATAAATACATTTTCGCTATCACAGGTGTTTTGAGAGATTTAATGACCTCATGTTTGGTTTTGCATATGGTGACCAGGCAGCTTGAAGGTCCCATCAGAGGGGACAGAACCTCAAGATGATGTCACGTCTTTACTCATAAAGCTCAAGTCCCCCAGGGCGCAGAACTGGTGTGAAACAGCACTGTGCTCATTTCTGACTTTGCCACTGAAACGATATTTGAAACAGAAGGTCCTGTTGCAAATGTTCGCCGGCAGTTCCGCAGCTCCTCCGAGATAAATCACCTGAAGGAGCCGGGGGCCATGGCAGACCATTTCAGGAGCCTTCCGGCAAAAGCTGCTCTCACCCACCGTCAATCAGGCCACAATGCCAGCAGGTTTGGCCTCCTACATCCAGGACGCCTAGTGGTCGTGGGTCCCAGTGGAGGTTGGCTAGACCTCTGTTCAGCTCTGGTAGAACTCATTTCAGTTGTTGTTTCATTAGCAACTTTTCAAATGAGGACTTTAGGACATATTTGATATAACTGAATGCAAAGTAGTAACATAACATTACTTTCTGGCAGGTGTGGGTAAACAATTCAGAGGGTTTTAGAAGAGGTTCGTACCATGCATGAGGAGAGGTTTGGTTCACAAGGTGGTGAGGTGTATGCCTTTAAACTAGTAGAGTACGGCATGATTCTCATGTGATCCTGAAACCTTTGGGTAACCTTTGCATGTCTCCATTACCAGGAACGAACCTGCGAAAGTGGCTTTCAGGAACCTTTATGGGGCTAAAAACTGTCCCCATAGTAGGAGAGATACTCATCTCTCATCTACTAATCTTAATTTCTAAATTACGTTCAGGACTCATGTAAACATAAATCATGAAACCACAACTAAGCCATTTGGACCAGAAACATTTTACATATACATTTGATGAGATTGGAGAATGCAAGAAAAACGATAGATGGACCAGCGAGTATGTTCAGGTCTTGTCGGCATATTACGCCAATGTAGATGTCCGGTTGGGGGATTTTCGTTTAATCTCAATCGCTACGGCCGTGATGTGTGTTGGAAAAACAAAAACATGTGACATCCATTGTTTACGTGTTTTTTCTTCTCTTTATTCTTTTACTGGATTCTTCTTTTTTGTATCCTGATATGCTGCCGTTTGCAAACAGCAGAAAATGCGCATCACTGCCACCGCATGGTCGACTGGGCTGTTTTTCAGGCAAAGTGTGGCGTTACAGTGTAATGAAGGCACGCCAACTGAAGGGGCTGAGAAGACGGTTGGCCCGGTTAGAGGTTCCCGTCTGGTGGGTTTACCCTGAACTCCCGCTAGTGGAAAAGCGCGTAATACCTGCTTATTCCTTTTCAAGGTCATGGGCGTCTGCTGGAGCCTACCAAAACATTTGTAGGTGAAAGGCAGGGGTATACCCTGAACAGGTCTGTACCACCATTTGTTGGGGGAAACTGATTCTCTTATCAAATTTTCTGACAGTAAAGAAACGTTGTAATTGATCTTGATGAAGCCTGTCTAAAATTTGTCTTAATTTGTGCTGTTACCTTGTCAACAGTGCATTTATGTTGATGTTGTGAGCTGATTAGTCAGCTATTTAGCATTTTTACTTGTCATAGTAAGGCTCGTCTGTCACTCCACACACATAACAGAAATGAAACAGACTTCATGCAGCCTCCTGGTTTGAAAAGTGAATTGTATTGTCTGATTCATATTGTAATTCTCTCTGTGAAGTAATGTTTTACAGCATACGTAAAGACAGATCCCCCCTCACTGAGCACCTTTTTTCTTGCGTGGATCTGCCAAGTGCTGAGGACTAGTTAAATGCTGTCAATCATTGATTTTTCCTTCTGACAGCAGAGTGATGGCTGTGGTGATTGAAGGAGTCAGGGTTTTGTCTTTCTCTCCTCTCCTGCAAAGATTCAAGCGAGAAATCCTTACACCTTCTACTCCAGCCCATCACTTCCCTCCTCCTCTTTTCCCCACTCTCCTGCTCCCTTTTTCTCCCTCTCTCTTTTAACAAATGGTCATCAACAGGCCATGAAATAATCAATGCTGATGATCCATCTTGGAGCCTGTCGATATGTTAATGAGCACGCCTCATCGTTATTGCTGCCGGGTCATAAATCACTGCCTCTTACCAGAATGCACAGCAGCTGGTGCAGCAAACCCCAGGCCAGGAATAAAACACTGTCTTTTAACGATTAATGTCCAAACATTCTGCTGCCCTGTGCCTTGATTGTTTTCAGATGCCAAAAAAGTAGGACAGATTGTAAATCAATAAAACAATAAGACAAAGTGTTTTAATAAAAGGAGAGGTTGTGAGTAAATCATTGGAGTGCTCCATTTAGCACTGTTTCCTGGGTAAAGAATAATTGGATACCTGGTACCCAGAAGTCATTTTTAAGGTTATAAATGCCTGTGTCGCTAGTGGTGAGAAGCAGGCTCCCTTACAGCTCTGCATTTTTCAAATCAGCTGGACCCAAGCAAAGCGAAGGAAGGGTATACGGGCTTTTTGTTTGACCATGAGTGATGAAAAGATAACACGTTTCCGTGGCAGCTCTGTAAATCATTAAGCTGACATAATGGAAATGGATCATGGCAAGAGAAACAATGTTTTTCTTTTTTTTTGGTTATGTCCACTTCTCGGAATAATTTACTTTTCTGTGTAAAACACCCTTATATAGTCTAAGCCTAAATTTATATAATTATGCATCGTGTTGGAGATTAGTTTTTTTTGCCCTCTGATTGTTTTGTTTTATTAATTAAAAGTACTCAAACAGTGTTTGATTTGTCGGTGAGCTTGTGCATACAGGTATACCTGTTGCAGTCTTTTTGCTGTAAAAAGAAAGGCCATGGTTTATAAGAAATGTAAGTAATTTATACTTACACCGTCCTCTTTTTTATTATTGTTACATTACAAACATTTAAAACACGGATGTGAAGTTAATTGTGACTGGAAATGTTATGTCTGATAAACAAACAGTTAGTTTAAAGTAGTTTGTAAAAGTTGGCGGCATCAGCTTTCCTTAAAAAATAAAATAAAATAAATAACAAAACAACAAGTCATGTTTGTGGAAACTGTTTTGGTTTATTTACCTTCCTTTCCTGATTCGGAGCTGTTCCCAACACAGTTCTCCGCTCAATGTTCATCAACCAGCCGGTTGAAAATGAATCCTTACGTCGCTCTGTGTCGTGTTAGGTCTTCGAATAGTTACGGTATGAAACGTGTCACATTCCTGTAATAAACATAAGACTTTAGGCATAATTCTCAAGTCACCGCGTCTCACTCTTGAAAGCAACAACGTCGAGGTTTAATATTGTTATTCGCTCTGGTAGCAGCCCCGTGACCTTGTGCTCAGTGATTCAGTCAAGCTTGTAGATTTCAGTATAACCTCCATGAATGTCTTTAGTGGCCTCTCAGACTTGAACAGTTTTATGTTCTAGCCCTTGGACTTCCTGTAGCTGATGAGTCATAAAACCGAGGCTTTATAGCAAAGTAAGCAACTGGATTACCATCTACATCACTGCTTTCTTATGAGTGTCCTCACAATGTCAATATTGGTAGTTAACAGCGTGCCGGCCTCTGTTACGGAAACATTGTGTTTTATGAAACCAAGCCCTCATAACCCAAAGGAGGGGCTGTGGTTTCTTTTGTTGCATAGCAACAAGGTGAGTTTTTTTGTGTGTCCTGGTATTGATGCATCTAATTAAGTTAAATGTTAAAGAGCTGAAAATTGAACTTTTTTTGTTCTGCATGGACGACTCCAAACATGGATGCTTTTGCTCTGTTTCGCTTTTTCGGCTTCACACAGATAATATGCCAAAACGTAACTGTGGTAACGTATCCTCCATTTGATTTATAGAATTAGATGACATTTGAAAGTGAAATTCCATGTCCCCTAAGGGATTTAAATCATGCTTGTGACACAGGGTAGGTCTTTCTTTTTTTTCCCCTTGGTGCTAATATTTTAAAGATGCATCTGCTACTCAGGCCTACGCTTGCTCCGTAGGCAGACATAACGCACGTTGCTTACATTTTCCAAAATAATTAGAGAATCTTTAAGCGGAGACAGATAGCAGGGAGGAGCCTGGAAAATGAAACACTTTGACATGTCGAACTTGCCTTTCTAAAGTGTTTTTGTTTCCAAGACAAGGAACATTAAGTTTGGATGCCAATGAAAGTAAATATTACATCCGTCAGGTGCAACGAATGCCATGTGCTGAAGGACTATAGCTGCCATTTATCAATATCTAGAAAACTTTGCCAATCTTCATACTTCACATTCACATACATGTGCTCATCCATCCATACAAAACATTATCTGTATTCCTCCTTGGCGTTCAGATCACATCTGTGTCTTGCCATTTCAGAACAGATGGGCCAAGTGTCTGTGATTATTAGTATGAATTTATTGCCTTTCAACAAACATTTTAATTAGAGACATTTGCCATGTTGCACCAGTTAAGCAAGGAAGGTTTACATTTCTTGCCTACAGTGATTTATTTTCAAAGCCGTTCACTTGGGACATTCATTGCTTTCTGCACTTTACTGGTAAAGCAGTTGTATTTAAATGATTTTCTGAAAAGTTATTTTTCATCCTGGAGTTAATTGGTGTTTTCTCACGTGGAAAGAATTTCTCTGAGAAGAACCGAATAGATACCCGACTGAGATGATGTTTTGGCAAGTTTCTTTGTGTTTGAGCACAAACCTCAACCTTGTCGCCGGAGTCATTGTCATGATTGCTTTTGTTTTTTTTGTTGTTTTTTTTTTTCAAAGTAGCTGCTGTACTGTGCTTCAATTACAGTCACGTATCTCCTTTTTCGTAGAGCACAGTTGTTAAAAAAATAGCAGAGTGCTCTCAAACGAACTAATTTCCTAGCTGCGCTTCGGAATTCACATTACGATCAATCATGATTCATTTTATCAGAAAGAAAATCTTGCTCTACGATGGAAAGACATGCTAATGTCACACCATCTCTTCCTCTGAGGAGGTTTAATTTCTTTTCAGAACTATCTCAACCATCTTGTTTGTCTTAGCTTCACGCCTCACTGTTACATCACAACCAGAAGCTTTTCTTGGTCTTCATCTTGGCAGGCGCTTTTCTTCACACGGTTTTGATGTTCTTTGTGTGCTTTCCATGAGCTTACTAGGAGGTGTCTCATTATGTTGGTCCAAGGATAAATACCAAGTATGCGTGTGACCTAGTTGTTTACTGTGATGAGTATTGCGAATTTACCAACTTTTGTGACTAAGTGCAGTGATTAAAACTGTGGAAAACATATCCATGCTACAAGTCCCACAGAGCTGGAGACGAGAAGAGCTTTGCACTCACTTGAACTACCTGGGATGTAGGATAACGACACAGACTCGCAGGTTATTTAAAACGACGTACAAGTCTTTTTTTTTTTTTTTAG
Organism: Xenentodon cancila; assembly: GCA_014839995.1. NCBI lineage: Eukaryota > Metazoa > Chordata > Actinopteri > Beloniformes > Belonidae > Xenentodon > Xenentodon cancila. Next base: position 12,526,516 of record CM026208.1, read on the forward strand.
AGACAGCGTGCTGTTTAAGATTATATAATGTTAGCATTTGTGGGGTTTTTTTTGTTTAAAGTGCAGCTGGGGCTGTTTTTGAATCTGGGTGTTGCAAGAACTGCGTTGTGCCTAAGAATCTGTTAGCAGAACGTTCCTGGTGGCTGATCCTGCCCGTCTGCTGGAGAGATACGTGCATATGTTGGTTCCAGTCTTACTCTTTTAATTAAATCATTTCCCATCTGTTTTATTATTGGGATTCTTCTATTGTAATGTGAACAATACAGACATTATAAATAAGGAAACCTGGATAGGTGATGCGATGACCGCGATGATTTCATGGACTACGCTCATTTGACATGTACTCAAGCCTTCGGCCGAAGGGTAAAGATTGCATCATTAAGGGTTTTATTTAACATTCCTTTTGCAAAGATCTCTAGTTTTATTACTATCAACACATCACAGTAAGCCCTACCTCTGTCCAACAGCTCTTCACCAATCCCCACGGGGTTGGTGTCCCATTAATTTACCAGAGCTTGTTACGAGGTGGAATATTATTATTTAGCCTTTATGGTATTAATGAAGATCTGGGCTTATTATGATTCTTGGGAAGTGTTGTTGATGGAAACAATCAGGAAGGAGTGAAAAATTGTTTTACACACACAGCAGGAGTGCAGGATTGGCCAATTGTAATGAACCGCAATTATTTTTTTGTTGTACAGCAAGGTATCTCAATGTGTAGCATTGAGGTGTTTTTTTTTTTTGTTTTTTTTTTTGTGAAATTAGTGTGATTTTGCAGCATTTGTTGTTGTTATGGTAAATGCTAATTAGGCTCTACAGCCATAATTAGAACCTTTCGCTAGACAGACTAATTTGACTAGTACCACAGAGAGCACTGAAAAGACTAATACACACACGTACACATGCTCACATTCACACATACACGTGTGATATCGCACATCCATACACAAACATCTCACCTTATAATTACAGTCTTACTAACTATCAGCCAAGACAAATGTGGCTTTTGCAGGAGTTCTTTTCTCTGAAAATGTTAGTTATTCCTTTGTTCTTCCGAGCTTTTATACAGTCTGCTGAGAAGACTGAGTCAAAAAAGTGTCTTAAACTTGTACATGTACATCTTGACGTTGCTGTGACATGTTCATTTATTGTCGGGGGACACGTTTAAACACTCGTGCTGGACGTATGGTGAATGTTTTACCTCAACAAAGTGAGGCAGTTGTTTGCACATTTGCAAACACGTGAGAAACAAAAGTTTTTTTTTTTTTGTTGTTTTTTTTTTTTCCCAGTGAATGCAGTTAACCACTGTTCATTACTCCTGCTGTCCTCTACGATATGAAAGATAAGAGTGGAGCATACACATCAGTCAGCATTGCTTGCCTGCCAGTCATGTCTTCGAGCTGCCACGGCATCAATGGCATGGCATCCCGCTTCGGCCTATCTCCAGCCAGTGGCTGTAGACTGTTCGTACTTCACCCACCAGACATACAGTACTTCTCAATCATCTGCTGACGCACGGATCATTCACTGACATGCAGTTGGACACTGTTTAAACGCATACCAGAGCAAGGCTTTAGCAGGTTGTTAATATCTGCTTGAGCAACAAAGACTTTCTTTTTGTTTCATTTACTCTTTATTGTTACTTTGTCTTTGTTATCTTTATTATCATTAATAAAGTTAATATGTCTTCTTTGTGACACCCAACACAATCTATGTCACTTATGTCATATCCAGAGTTACAGCAGCTTTGAGCAGAGCGTTTCTGCTAAGGCCAGGAGATTGTGTTGGACTTCATGGAAAAAGCTTATGGATAGATACAGAAATGAATTGTTAGCTGGCCCTCTGAGCCAAATGTGACATGGTCATGCCACCATCTATTTAGTAATTAATGCATCTGTTATAATCAGTGCAAGCCAAGCGGGTAGGTTGGTGATGTGTGAACAAAGAAAGCAAAGCACTTGCAAGCATTGCAATCCAATACTCTGGATTAAAAAGTAACAGTGTGGAATAATGAATGGAAGAAAAGAAACCAACAAAAAGAAGAAAAACTCTATTATAATTTAAAATAGAGAGGGTTCTGATTCTCTCAGCAGCACCAATGTCTTTCTTGATTTCCTTTTTAAAGCAGTATAAAGGAACTTTAGTTCTTTTTTTTATTATATTTTAATTTGTTGCTCAGAGGCTCCCTCTATAGGTGCAGAGGTGAAGTTGCTTTTCTGAAACTGTCTAAGATATACTCTGGTTTAGTCTCTTGATTTTAGCTTCCCTCCATTGGCTCCCTGTAAAATTTAGAATCCAATTCAAAATTTTATTACTGGCATATAAAGTCCAAAATGGCCTAGCGCCGCGATATTTGCAAGACCTGATAGTACCGTACGTTCCTAATAGAGCTCTCCGTTCTCAGGGTGCAGGTTTACTTAAAGTTCCTAGAGTATCGAAATGTAGATTTGGAGGACGGGCTTTCTGTTATCAGGCACCATCACTCTGGAACCAACTTCCAGTTTGGGTGAAGGAGGCTGATACCACCTCCACCTTTAAAACTAAACTTAAAACATTTCTGTTTAATAAAGCATATAGTTAGTGTACATTTAGTACCTTAATGTGTCAGGGCCAGTAGTCAAAGCTGCAGCCACAGGACCAGATTAGAGCAGCTCATCTTAAACATAGCTTCGGTGTAGATATGCTGTTATAGGCCTCTGCTGCAGGGGGGCACCAACATGATCCACTGAGTGGTGCCTTTCACCTTCTCTGTTTCTCTTTGCCTTCTCTGTCTCTTCTTCACCTCAACCCTCATTTATTAACAATATCCCATAAACTTAATTGTGGTCCATTGTTCTGGTAGTTTTTTGTGCTTGTCTGGCCCTTCTTTTCCTCTTCTGTGCATGTCCTGCGGACCAGAGCCTCAGGAGCTGCTTGCTGACCTGCAGTTCCACCTCTGACCATCCCAGTGTCTGCCTTCACCTGTCTGTGTGGATGTCTTTTGGATGCTTGCTGACATCCCGACCTGCAGTCCTCATCCCCTTGTATCACCGTCTATCCATATATCACCCATATTCACAGAAGTCTAATTGGACTACCAAGGACAGTTACTAATGTATCCTGTCTTGTACCTTTGACGGTGTCTCTATGTCTCTATTCTTTCTTATTTCTTGTTTTACCCGGCTGGCCTTCGGCAGGAGGGTCCCCCCTCATGAGCCAGGTCCTGCTCAAGGTTTCTTCCCTCTTAAAGGGGAGTTTTTCCTTGCAATTGTTTGGCTTAAGGTTTTTCTTCCACTAGGGGAGTTTTTACCTGCCGCTGTTTATGTAATAATTGCTCGGGGGTCATGTTCTGGGTCTCTGGAAAGCGCCTAGAGACAACTTGTGTTGTAATAGACGCTATATAAATAAAATTGAATTGAATTGAATTGAATTAGTCATTCTCTCATCAGATGACATTATTTTGTTTTCTTCATTACTTTCTTATGTTTCTCGGCCAGAATGTCCTGTGTAGCAGTGTGAATGGTGTCATTGCAGATGTGTGACCTAATGCTGTAAAACAATACACAATAGTCACAAGAGGAGACTGGGTGGGATAACAAAGTTTCTCTCCTCTTAAAAGTAATTGTTGTGCTCTGTTCTTAAAATTTGTCCATCGCATCTCAACATAATGGTGTTTTCCATTGAGACCAAACAAGAAATGGACAAAATATAAGTGGAAATGTTTTTGACTTATGGAAGTGTAACACCACTTATGGCCACTAGGTTGAAAGTCTCCAACTGACTCCTATTTAAAACACACACACACACACACACACACACACACACACACACACACACACACACACATATATATATATATATATATATATATATATATATATATATATATATATATATATATATAAACAAGCAATTTCAAGTCAATATTTAATTATTTGTATTGTTTTTTAAAATTCTAAACAACAACAGCTAAAAGGGCAACAATAGCTGGTGTTGTAGTTGCAAATTCATATTTTCCATGAAACCTGCAAGCACAAAATTGCCTTAATAAACACAAATATATATACAAATAGTCCCACAAGCATCCATCACAGCCAAACAACAGTAATCACTGATGTTTGACGTTTGTTAACATTGATTTCTCTCCTCCCCTGCTTTTGGTCTTGTGACTCATGAGCCTAATTTTTAACCCCGAATTCACTCCTCTCAACTCAGGAAAGAATGAGACAAAGAAGTTGTGCCCCAACATGCAACATGAGTGTGTTATATGTAAATACAGTACATATATTATTTATAGGCATCGGGGAGCGCTATAGTTGTTTCAGAACAGAACACGTTGAGCTTTTGGCTACGGCCTTGGGGCCTACGCTAAAATACTTTATCATGTTTTTAGTCTTCATGAATAATTAAAAATTTAAATTACATGCCATGTACAAAATTCATATGCTGGTGGTTGGAGGGAAAAGATACATGAAAATTAATTTTCTTTTCTCTAAGAGTGTGACGGGAAATCAATTAATCTTGATGTATTATTTCATGCAGGGCAGGGTAGCAGCAGCAGAGAGAGGGGGTACAGCTGTTCTCATTGGAGAGGCCATATATTATACTTGGCGGCTTTGACAGCTTCTGAAGGAAAGGTCTGAAGTATATCAGGCAGGTGAAGCAACTGTAAAAAATATTAGAGGATATACAGCAGGGGGAAGCGTTATTGAATTCATCTTTTTAGGATTCTTACCTGTATTTCCCAAAAACAACTGTCACTCCGAGCTGACATTATTAATGATATCCCCTTTCAAAGCATGATGTTCACTTGATTAACTAGTCGTATGTTTTTGTCCCTCCATCTGCAATTTATTTTCGCGCTGCCTTTTTGGGGGGTAAGGGGAATTGAGATTTACCACCCGTCAGATAAATGTGTCCAGGTAATATAACACCAGGGATAGAGTGACAGAGCTATTTACTGCCCGCTTTAAAGTTTTATAACTTGTCACAGTTTGCAACTTGTTGTGCGTGGTTTCCCAATTTCTTAGCACAGTGTCTGTAAATAGAAAACTGTTCACAGAAATGATTTCTCTTTCAAGGAGGAAAGTAGAAAAATCAGAAGCTATTCACAGGAATGTGCAGCTAATGGAGGAATAATGCACTGATTGATTGATTCTGTGCTTTGGTCTTTTTTTTTTTTTTTTTTTGAGAATACAGTGTGATGTCAATGAAATAAAAGGAACATTAGAAACAATTTCCCAACTTTGCAGAAATATAAAAGATGGTGATCGATTCGCGCTTTCCATTTGTGCCAACTTCAACTGGTGACATTTAATCAGAGTTTATAGCAACTTTTCTCCAAAGTGATTCCCAAACTGTTTGAAGTCTGTCATGTCACCTACTTATGGAAAGATGGATCACCAGCCTGCCAGTGGCGGCTGATGGTGAGTGACAAGTGAAATGTGTCACATCACTTTCTAGCAATGTTAGGAAAGTGTTTGTGGCCAAACAGTGATTTTATAACTGCAGGGTAAAAGCAGCGAATGGAAACGAGAGGTGAGAGTGAAAGAGGAAGCCCGTCTGTAATCACCGAAGTCTGTAGGTCCTTAAAAATGTTAAATCTTCTCATACACTTTGACGAACTTTTAAATAATTTAAACTTATATGGAAAAACAGTTGGCCAGAATATTTATACAGCAGAATTATTGTACTCTTACATAATTACCATCACCGTGAACTTATTGTACATTTTATCACAATATTTGGCTACTGAAGACCTTCAATGCATGTTTAATCAGTGTAGTATTTATAAAAGTAACAGGTTTTTTTTATGTAGACTTGAGACACAAAGTAAATGAGTGGGAAAAAATTTAACTGAAACACTTTTCATTTAAGGACTATTATGTCCAAACTAATGAACAGCTCAAAATCAGTCTATAACCTTACGTTCATTAGTTTATCAGTGGAATAAAATATCTTTACATGTCATATTCAATCTATCTATCTCATATTAATATTATACAATATTCTCATTCATCCCATGAAACAATACACGGACCAAAGAAAAGTAGGATTAAATAACACGGGCTTAAATAAGAAATAGCGAGCCACAAAGTGGGCTTTATTTCGTTGTCTCCTGGTTAAAAGGTCGTCCTTGTTTCCGTTCTGCTCCGCTATAAATTCTGCTCCATTTATGAACAGATTTTGCTGGTCAGTATGACTGGTAATCAACAACCAGTAAACATCTGTTGCAATCTATTAATAACCCGGCTCTGCAGATTTACTGCTGCCCTGACGGCTGCTGAAAATGTATTTCTGCCGCTGACGAGGAGCAGCTTGGAACGGGCAGTCGGTGCCATTTGTAAATGTGAGACAAATTAGAGAGCAGGAGACAACTAAATTAAAAAGCCAAATGACTGAGGCCAGATGGAGCTCAATATAACAAATGGAACAAGTTGCGGAGGTGCCAGTTGTACAGACGCTGAGGGGCTCTGAGGGGGAATTGATTCAAGAGAGACATTGGGCGAGCAGATGAAAAGGTTATATTAACACTTAGAGGAGGCAGAAAGTAGGCCTCTGTGCCCTCCAGCTTTATGTTACAGTCCTTCACACATATGGACGCTGCTGTCCACATCATCTTTTAAATGTTGCTATGTGAACGTTGGAAATAAACACGGAGCCTCTGACCTGAAGCGTATTGATTGACAGCACGTGGCTAGAGTCCCTCTGTCAACTGGCATAATTTTATTTATACCTAAGTCTGACCTTATTGTCACATTCACACGCAAGCAGTCTCTAATGAACTGTCACAATGAACAAGTAATCGGACGACTGCAAACGTTGAAAGTAACTGATCACGCTGGCATTGTTGTCACAGTAGTTTGCATTTATGTTTACAATGTAAGTGTGGCGCGACGTCAACATTTGTATCTGTTGATAGACTTGTCAATGGCACCATTTTTTTCCCAGGAATGAGGAATATTGTTTTTACTTAATGTCACCGAAAGATAGCGCTCCCAAAAATGGTAAATATGGCGTCATTTGGGTGGCTCGCCGGTGATGCATCGCACCTGCAGCTCTTTGGGGTAAGACACACGAGCACATTCGTATTCTGTAAATGGGTACGCAAGGCTGGGGTGAGGAACACATTTGTTTGGGTTAAAGACTGCATGTTAATGAAATAGATCATGAACGTTGCCATTATGATAATGGATTACAGCACTTTCCTAGTGGCGTAATATTTTATTTATGATCTCTTTGGATTACTTGGGTGAAAAAGAAATAAGAAAAAAAGAAAAAAAGAAAAAACGAAGCTTAATATTCTCCCGCTCTATGGCCCTTATCCAAATACAAAACAACCAGTATTTACTGAACACATTTATCCCTGTGGCATGTGAAGATCGGGAAGTTTGAGTGGGAGATTAGCCTTGAGTTAATGAAGTCTGGAGCCTGGAGAGAAATGGTTATTACTCTGTAATGTCGAGTCTTTTAATTTCCACTGTGGCCGTCAAGCCTAATGTGTTATTTTACATTCTGTTTTAGATTGTACAAAGTGGCCACTGCTATTTATCTTACTCATTTAAAACACCATTATTCAAATGTATTAGGAGACGATACATTAAGCTGCACTCAATGCTGCCTGCCTTCTTGGTTTCTGAATAATACAATATTCCTCACCAGGGACAGTAACACAGCAGCACTATTTTCCTGAAAGCTTATTGTAGTCGTTTTCTTCTTTCTTGACATACAAAGGCTGTTAACACATAATATACTACCATTTGTTTCTTTAATCTCTGCCTTTTATCTGCCTTTTTCTGCTCTTGAGGCAACATTATGGGACAATCTCTTCTCATCACTCACTCGAAATCCCATTTTTTTGTTATTTTTCTCTAGGAGATTTCCTCATGAGCTGCTACCTACATTGGTCTTCCTCTCACTGTCTGCTTCTGATAAAGGAAGTAGGAACGGAAAGGTTATGTGTTATGGGGATTAGACAGTCGTGACATGCGCTAGATTATAAAATGCGGAGACGTGCAGAGGTTGGACAAATAATTTGCCACCAAACTCAGGTACCCATGCTGCTCTTTGCTCCCCTTCTGCTCAGTATCCGAAAGCAGGAAATCCGCAGTTTGGAGGGAAGGAAGGTGGGATGGATCGTGTGAGTAAAGGAGGGGGGCCAGGGGAGCACAAAGGAACAGTGAGAGAGAGCCCCACTGGCTGATGGCAGTCAGGTTTGCATTTTCTTCCCTCCCTTTCTGGGTTAATTCACAGGATGAAAAGCTGCTCTGTGTGATGTGTCATATATCAAAGATAGGGCATCAGTAATCTTTGCTCAAGGGCACAGATAACAGACAGATAGACATGTGAATGAGATGGAAAAAAAGCCACTCATCCCTTTCTGCTACCACCACGGAGGAGATAAAACAAGATTTATGACTCATCTCAGACCACATACCAGCTGTGTGGACCATTTTTCACATGCTCCAAAAATTGGTACTGGGAAGCAATCTGCCTGTCAGAGTGTCCATCAGGTGCTTCAGGAGGAAATTGGGTCCTTCGGGCTTTTTTGCTCTGCAGTCAGCTATTTTCTTTATAGCAGTTTTGTTTTTAATGGTATCCATAAATATATGTAGGGTTATAAGTACCTTTATCACCCGAGAAGCTTTTCCTCGTGTTGTGGCCTGCCTTGATCTGCTGGCTGTTTCCGAACTGAAAGCTTTCCTTGTGTGGCCGCTGTGATCAAAAGAGCCACAGTTACAGCGCTGTGACTGCGTTGATGGACGGCGATGAGAGGATGTGACAAGTCCCCAGTTGAGTTTGACTGACAGAAATTTGCTTTGATAGGCAAGCGTGTCAGTTTTGTCCACCCAAACAGACACTCATCTTAAACTGAAAAGAGCGAAAATAAAACCTCAAATATAGCGCTACCCTCAAATATAAAACAACATGCAAAGTGCTCGTATGGTATCTGTGCAACAGCGGTTGCAGCCCAGTTACTGTCTAGTGGTGTAATGGATCGTGGCATTTAAGGAGACCGCTTTGTCGTGTGAATAAGTGCTGTTTAATATTGGTATTGGCTGATCAGACAATGATCAGCTTGTCTGCATTTTTAAAAAAACACGTTATGATCCCTTGGGAACCTGTGAGCTTCTTGACGTGCCAGAGCTTATTCTATATTGATATTGTCCCTGCTTATTCCTATTGACACTTGTATCCTCTGTAATTGAAATCAAAATATGAATATATGACAGTTAATATGTAATTGTCATTATCGTATTAGGACAGTAACGTAGTGAGCATCACTATACCTAAAAGGAGCATGTCATTGAAAATAAAAAAGTGTACTTGAAAACATATGACTGGACGTCTGCAGTAACTCTGAGAAACTCTCGAGTTATTTCTCACTTTGTGCCCAGATCAGAGTAAAATGATCCAGCTTCATTGTCTAATTTCATATCTTACTCCATTTTCTGTGCCTCAGACAGACTTTCAAACAGGCAGGTTCTACAGAGAGATCGAGCAGAGATCAGATGTAACTCCAACCCCCTTCAACCAGCTGCTGCCAACCCAGCTGAAAAGACATGGTTGAAGAAGGAGTTTCTTGTGCTGTGTCTTGTTTCTTTTTTGTTTTTTTTCTTGGCAACCAAAAATACACCCGAGACATTTCATTAAGCGTTCAGACAACGGTGTCATCTGCTGACCCCGCTACACAAAAGTGGAAAAGCAGAAGTTGATGGATGGAGTATAGAACCCATCCATCCAGAGACTCCATACAAGCATGTGGGAGAAAAGAAAAGTTCACAGTAAGGACCCGGTTAGGCTTTGGATCAGGACACCTCTAGATTCGACACAACACTTGAAGAAAGTTTTTTGCACTCTTTCATTCTTTAACTCTGTCTCTCATAGCAACGTGTCTTTTCCATCAAAACGTTGCTAAGCAGTTTTACATTTCTCCTACTAAAGCTTCCACCACGCTCTCTGTCTTTATAGTCGCTCGTCTCTCTAGCTGTTGCAAAACATACTTCACGTAAATCACATGTAAATCACCTTACATTGTTGTCCAAGGAAAAACATAATGCACTGTTGCAACCAAAGCATCTCATTTGTCTTAATTTAGGTACAACCAGACATAAGCGTTACTAAAAAAATCCACGTTACCTATTACCATTAGCACTACTTAAAACAAACGGCTAAGCAACATGTCTTATATAACATATCACATAACATATAACAAAAAGAACCTCCCATAAACAAATCTGCACTCGGGCCAGACATCAAAACCAGTGTTTCCACATGTTCCAGGTGGTTTTCTACCACTGTCTTGAGTAAGTGTTCACACTAACTCCTCTCTAACTATCCACGCTTGAATATTTACAACATGGTTTTTGCAAAGTGCAGTGATAGGAGTCTGGACCTTTATTTAAGTATTTTATTTGCAGTAGTTTTGACTGTTTTCAAGATGTGGGAATAATTTTAAACTACATTAGGACATGTGTGGAAGTAGTTTTAAATAAAACGCTTTTCTATTTTATTTTATCTTATTTTATTTTATTCCCAGTGCTTCCGGGCTGCCAGGAATGGGGTATTAGAGCGGCCCCACTGTGCACAGAGCGTTGATAACACAGGGAGCTGCATGACTGTCTGGTATGGATCAGGTTGCACATGGGGGAAACATTTAAAGGCTCCGCTGGGCTTTCATAGTGCCGAAATTTTCCAGGGGACATTAGGATAAGCTCAAAGCAACAGGCATGTTGACTTTGATACCCCCTCTAATACCAGCACTTCCACAACTTTACACCCCTGCAAACAGATCTGACGTTAGAATATTCTCAATTTTTGCAAGCAACAGGATTTATTCTCACCACAGGGGTTTGAGCTTTTTGTTTTCGTCCATCATAGATGGCCGATGATTGATGTGGCCTGTGCTCCTTTCACACCAGACTAGACTGTGAGAATGAGAAACAGGCCGTGGAAAGGTGATGGCATAAACAACTGCCCAGCACAGCAGGCAGATGTTCTCTGAGGGTCAATGTGAGTTCCATCAAGGGTATGAGGGCAGTCTGATGTAAAACATGCCCTTCTTTTGCACATTGTCACAATTACTGTGTCTCTTGTTGCTCCTTGAGCTCTGTCCTACCTGCTGTTCCCCTCTGAACTACTTGCCAGCCATAACATCTGTTCTCACATAAAAACGTAACGGCAAGCGCTGAATGTTGACACCTGGGCCATGGACCAACAAGATGAAAAGTCGGAGGAATGTCTTGTCACTGCACGGTCATCATGCTACAAATGAAAGGTTAGCTCACCACAGTGTGTGTTGGAGGTATGGCCATTTTTAACCATCCAGCGGGAGACAGATCTGTCAAAAGCTCAGTGAAACAGCACTTAGGAGTCTAGAAGAGAACAAATCCTTTCCTCGATCGTCGGTTGACACAGCAGGCCAAAATGTGAAGAGGTCACCAGGCCTTCGAATGTTTCTCTACATTTAAATCCTCCTATGCTGATGGAGGAGAACGAATCAACACATATCGATCACGTGGTTCTTCTTCTTCCTTCTACTTTCTTTGCTTCTGTGTGCATTATGAGGAAAGTTCATGCCCTGCCTCGACTGAATGGACATAACTTCTGCTTATCACTCCACAGAGGGCAGGATAATGGTTGCTAATGCAGTAAAACAGTCACTTTTTCCAGACGCTGCTTGTTAGGCTGCAGCCTGATTTGTCTTTCCATAAATATCACATCAAGATCTGTACTTTTCATTTTGTGTTAGGCTGTCAGAGTAAAGAGGAACAGAAGCAGCATCTAACATCTGAGTGAACTACTATCCTCTTTACGTTTCCTATACTTTCCATGTTTTGCCTGATCAGAACTCTTGTAAAAGTTTGAGTTCAGAACTCGGGGGTTTTGCCCTATCCAGAGGCCTTAACCTTAAGATTACATCTACAGAGGAGTTGAAACTGTTCAGAGCTGGAAAAGTAATTGCAAAGCTAAGGTTAGTAATTTTGTGGTATTAAATTGCCTGTCAGAGCTAAATGAAGTAGGGCTTCTGCACTGCCAAAAGCCATGTGTGCAGAGTGGTGTAGCTTTACGCGATGAAGGTAGTATTTTCCTTTACCACATCATTTTATCATACAGCTGAGTTCATGGTGTTGTTTTAAGAGATTTAAGTCTCATTACCCCAACCTAGGCCCTTTGTGATTTATACCATTATTACACCACTCTTTCTCACAATAGAAATGATGCATGAATCACATTTGTACTGTAAGACAAATGTTTCTCTGAGGCAAAAAGAGACAGTGCAGCTAGTTAAAGGGACCCTCATTAGGCTCTCGTTATTGGATAAGTGGCTCTCATTTTCGTTGTGAGATTCCAGGCCTGACTAACTGGTCTTTATACCTCTCTGAAGGTTACAGTGTTGCATTACCGCAGTGCTAATTTATCATTTGTTACGTGGACAGCAGCTGTACATTTCTCCAGGTCCAGATCCGTGTCATTGACCTTCAGTTCCTGCTGAGTCGAGCCCCGCCTGACCTCAGCCCTAAATGTGTCAAGGATGGAGTTAAACACGGGCTGCAGAGCTGCATCTGTTTAGCCCATCAATGAAACATGTTTTACATCTTCTACATCACAGTACATTGTATTTAGCAGATGCTTTTATTCAAAGCAACTTGATTTTTCTTTAAAAAGTTATTTGAAAATATATTATTGGGGTTGCATTCAAACCGTGAAAGGAAAAACACAGACAATGGCACAAACTATACCAAAAGACTTGATGATGACTGGATTAATGCGTTGATGTTAAAAGAACAGAAAGTAGTCAGTATTCTCAATAAAAACGTGCTTGTGTGCTGGTATTTACATGACTTCTACTGGTTTTGTTTTTTGCTTCATAGTCTGAAACCTCAAAATGTTTATTTACTAACATAAATGGTAAATAAAAACAGACGGTTTTCATTTACACTCAAACAAGATAGAGAACAACTAAAGAGACTGCCACTTAATTTTCTGTCGTGATCTTAGAAACGAAAGAAACTCACCAAATTGAGAACGACACTTTATCGGACGGTACACCGATGCCAAATGCAATGATCTTGTCATTCAGGTGAAGTTCAGTTTCATGTAATAATACTCAATATATAAATGTTTAACAATAAAAAGTATCTGTTCAGAGCATCAGAATTTTGGAAATTCATAAAAATCCAAGGAAGTATTCTGTTTTCAATCGAGAGAATTCATGTGAAAATAATAACATGTCAGTTTCTCATATAGCCTCAGTGTATTAGTGTGTATTTTTTTTCCCACAAAGTCTAAAGCCACCGCGACTCGTCACATAAATATTTATCTCCTTGCATTTTCCGTATCTTAATAGCTGTAACGAGTCCAACAAATATTATATAAAAACCTCAGACAGTTAATTCCAAATATGATTCTTTTAGTAAATTCTTTCAGTTTTGTTAAAATAGAAAACACATAAAAACAATGCAGCTATTACTTAAATAAGTTAGAGTTTTAAGAAGTGGGGGGCCAGATGACAGTGACGATTCCTTGGAAGTGTCTCAGATTTCCTCCTCTATTATTTGAAAGCTTTCTTTGACATCGTGGCTGAAAGTTGTAATTGATTTGGTGGATGTCAGATACTAAGAGCCCCCATATTGACGTTACTATTGACAGTTTCAGTAAATCCTGTAACTAATTATCACTCCCAGCCAAATGATACACCTTTGCTTTGTGAGTGGAGATGTCAGCGGTGCAGCCTGCATTGTTGTAAAGGGAATTATCGAGCCAGGCGTCACTGCGCAGTAATTAACAAAAACACTTTCCTTATCGTGTGGTATAATCAAACGTTGTATTGAGTACTCCCTCTGACCAGGAAAAACAAAACAAAGCAAAACCAAAAAACATTAGTAAAGTAAAGCTCTCTTCTTGATGGGCTTTGTGTTGTGGGTTTTTTTTTTTTACTCCTTTTAACTAAAACCAGCAGCAATCTGTTTTCTGTGTTTTCCTCTACTCATTACATCCTTTTCTATTTTGATCACTTAACCAAAAAAAAAAGCACAGTAGCAGTTTTGACAAAGGGACAAGAAATGACATCTCAGTGATATGATTTAGCCGTTATACTACACTTATTTATAATGTCAATAAATGTATAATCCTTTTCTGTATACAAATTTTATCAGAAATACACCGCGTTCATTGGTTCACTAAGTTTAGCAGCATTGTATTACTTCAGAATGTCCTGAAGTTCATTGCCCAGTTGTGAATACTGCCTCTGGTGGCAGAAATAGGTCCTGCAAGTCACCCTCGTTGACCACTGAGACACTGACAGGCTCTTTGTTGGAGCAACATGTGAACCTGCCAACGGGCGTGAACCTGCCAGGCCCTCCGGTGGGTGCCAGAACCCGACACCTCCCTCAGGCACTGGGAGCAAAGTGCTGGGTGGTGGTGATAGTCTTGGGTCTTATGTTCAAGGAACAGTAACACGATGCCCGAGCCCCCTGCCTTTTCCCACAGTGGCCCTGAACCACCACTCTGCGGCTCCACTGGCTAACTAATGGCTCACTTGACTGTGGTTACAGAACGCTCTTTGTTGGGGAGGACAGAATTCAAGGGGGAAGTGGTGTAATCCTTGCTCTGTCCTGGATCAGTCAGTTTGGATTTCACACAGGCTCCCCCATCAGGCCCGGTGTAGCCAAGGGTCCCTGGACACTGTTTCCTTGGCAACTAGCAAGAAGTTAAAGTACCAGCATTGCTGAAGAAAACGTGTTGCTCTTTTATCTATTTTAAGTTAGAGAAAATTAAAGTTTATAAAGTATAGCTTATTCAGACAAATTACTCCTTTTACATTTCTGCTTTCCCACTAAGCTACTTATTTGTAAGTTGTCTAATATTGTTAATTTGTACCTGATCACTTTTTTTCTCTATTTACCAAAGTATTTTTTTAATAATTTGTTTATTTATTTTCCGCTGTCTACATCTCTATGTTAAGGGCTGTTAAAAGCCACGGCCAAAAGAGCTCCGGTACCAATACCACCTGAACATAAGAGGTCCTTCTACTTTTCTCAGAGTTAAAGATTTATTCCTTTCATATCAACACTTTAGGCACATCTTTCTGCAGAAAATGAGCATGCTGCATTGGCAAACTTGGCAGCTGTTGAATTAACTGTTCGATGAATTAGACTATAAACAGATATTTCAGACAGGTAAGTTGAACGTGACAGGCTCGTGGTTTTTATCTAGGAAAGAAAGGAATCATTCTGGGAGCTTTGATGGGGGAATTTGTGCCATCCATCTAGTCGCACTGAGAAATCCTGAAGCGAAATTCCTGTTCTCGCATAGCTGGAAGCAGGATGTTTAATGGAAACAACCGTATTGTAACTGATTCTCATTTGTAAGTCATGTCCCAAGAATGCTTGATTTATTTATGCATTTATTTATTGTTGATGGTTCTTACAAGTTTGTGGACAGATACTAGGCTAAAAGAAATAGAAAAATCTGAAACATTATATATAAAAATCCAAAACATGTGTGAGTGGGGGCAACTAGTGGGCTGTACAGGATCATACACCTCACGGTTCAGATCATATCGTGGTTTTGAGCCACAGATCGGTTAAACAGATGAAGTTAAAAGTGGAAGACAAAACATTCAACAGGTTATTTCTCACAACAAAACAACGCAAATATTAAACTGAAAAAAATGTGTAACGATGATAAGATGATAGGTGCTTAAATTTGGACACTTTCACAACAAAATTTGTGTCTTCTTTACTTAAGACATTTATTCAAGGAAAAAAACAGCGTGAAAAAAGTGCATCATCAGTGTCACAGTGCTTCGATTTTGATGATGTTTCGCATTCGTCACCAGGTTTGATGTATTGTCACGTTCATATGGCATCGTCATGTGGCAGTGCAGACTTACTGTGATCGCTGTGAGCACCACCCTTAAGAAAAGCATATATATATGTGTGGTTTTTTTTTATACTTTAATTAAATCCTTTTTATTCGTGTTTGTTTGTTACCTGTAAGGTGATGTATGTGTCCACTGTGAACCATTAACCTTTGTCTGTGCAGCCTCGTGTAACCTTGTGTGTCTTCCACCGCCTGACTTGCACCTCCCCTGAAACCTAACTATATGCTCATCTGATGTGGACCTTCGTCAGCAGGGAAGCCCAAGTGTGACCAGACTGTTGAATTAAAAGATGGAAGAGGCTTTTCAAGCTCCTACTGCTCCATATTTTCACCAGTACCGCTTACCACCCCAATCCACATCATTGCGCCACATGTGAGCGATCCGTGCGGACCGCACGTCAACCCTGATTGGTTGCAGTCCTAGTGGGTGATGTATGTAACTGTGCAGAAAAATAATATAAAGTATAAAAACATGTATGTTTCCCCATTTTCCAATATGAGCCCGCGTGAACTCTCTTTCTTGGGTTTTAATTGACGTCGCTATCTGAAATAGAGAGACATGTTATTGAGGTAAAAACTGTCTTTTCTTCCCATCATCATGCTGGTCTTTTTAAGCCTTTTTGTTTGCCGCTCTGATGGTTACATGCAAGATAAAATCCATGCTGTGTTTATTTCATGTTTGTCAGTGTGATTCTGTAAAATAGTCACTGTAGTCAAATTCTGAATACATGTGAAGGGAAAACTTAACAACCAAGGCTTTTCCTTGCTGTAACGTTTTGTTCGATCCCATAAATAGGCCGTATTGTGACAGTGAGGAGGCCCAGCCAGCTGCATGTTTTGGGTTGCAGACCGTCATTAATAAAAGTGAGCCTCACTTTCTAAATCATGTCCACCTTCACCCAGTGTCTACTGTTGTCATTGCTGCGGGAGGTATTGCAACGGATGATCTCCAGAACCCGCTTTACACCTGGAGCCATGAAAACAAACAAAAAAATAAAAAAAAAAAACATTCAACTTCATTCAAAGAATGATGCTCGGCTCAGGAGACAAAATCAACTCCCACCAAACGTGCCGACTCTTTAAAACCTTCTGCTGACTTACATTGTGATGGATCATACTCCTGGTGCCTGACGTCAGATCTCATTTGGTGATTGAAGATTCAGCTCTTTATTATTCTTAAGGTTATTAAATCAAGGCACTCCTTTTAATTTATTACCCATGGGTTCATCAGGAAGTTACATGCAGGCCGCTGGTGTCCGTTCGTTCATAGATGTGTCAGATCCATTCATAGATAACATTCTATGAAGATACTTTGCACTTGTTAACTGTCTGATATTATACCCACCTTTGTACATTTCATGGTATTGTAATAACTAAATATAAGCTGTTATTTCAAGACTTAACTTTACATGTATTCATTTATTTATTTTGATTTTACTTAAAAATACACACCAAACAAACAAAATTACTGCTATTTAGGAAAAGACAAATAATAAAAGTGGAAGTGAGCCACTATCTGTATTATGTGTAAGTGTAAATATCATTATTTTATTTTTTTATTTTATTTATTTATTTTTTTCTTTTCTTTTCTTTTTCTTTTCTTTTATTTTTTCACATTTTATTTTTTACAAATGTGTCATTTGTTTGAAGCATCACAGTTACATGACTAATATTTACTTGTTTGTCTGTTAAAACGATCGCTTTGCATGGTTTTTTTAAAGTAAGTTAAAAATGCTCTTAAAGTCAACGTAATTAAGCACTTCTGAGTTGTTTGAAATGTGACATTTGTTAGTCCAGGTAGTCATGTCGTTCCCGAAGCACACGCAGAATATTTCACCTATAGTATTCTATAGCAAGTCAGGAATATATCTAAAGTAAATTATTAAGCATTATGTTCAATTGCTTTTTAGTTATTCAAACCCTTTCTTCTTTTTTAGTAAAACTACAATTCCCAGTTCACTTTACTCACAAGAGGCAAGTGCCGGTTAACTTTATGCAAACTGTTGCAACAGTGCATGTAAACTGGTTGATAACAGTAAGGTAGTCTAATTCCTGCACAATTGCACAGCACGGCTGCATGACCCTGAAGCAGCCAAAATGGGAAAGCATTTGGACACAGCTCACCATAAAGGAATTCAAATACACTGTGGAGCTTCTTTATCATCACTCTACACTCTGATGAGGTCAGTTTTGTGAGTTAAGTTAAAAAAAACCAAGTCCATCCATGACAAAAAGGAAGCTTTTTCAGCTTACACCCCAGAGAACCCTTCAATGGGATGTGGCAGACTACAGGCGCGCTCAGTTGTTTCTTCAGTCTTTAGAATTATTTCAGCCTTACGATTATCTGTGAATAAAACTATCTGACCTTAAAACTGTTATTTTTCATCATTACAGTAAGTGGCTTGGAAAGGCCATTAAAGTCCGATCCAGTGTGAATCACGTTCCCTTTCATTCAATTAGACAAAATGTTGCCCACACAAATGCCATTGAAATAAATTGATGTAACGACAAGAGTTCATCCCTGCCAACAGCAAGAGGTAGAAATCCACCCCTGCAATTTTAGGCTTTGTACTCTCCATGGCATGTAATGTGATCTTAGTTCAGTCAGAGGAAAAAGCAATGCGTTTGCCCTCTGTTTTACATGCAAGTGTAAGAATATGTTAGGCATTTGTAGTTATTTCAGGATGCAGGCTAAGAGAGAGCAAAAGCTGCAGGGGTTGCTGGTTCATTCTCCACCTATGTTATGGAGAGCAGATAATTAATCCATGGCCAGAAGGCTTTGATTGGTTAGCTAGTTAGTGATAACAACAGTGAGATATCTGGCTCTCTGTGGACACCAACTTTGTAACATATGGCAGAAAGAAGTGGGTGGAAGGCTTTCTTTTTTTTTTTTGTCCAAGTTACTCTAATCCTCATTGTCTTTATGACCTCTTTCATGGGTTATAATGTCATTTAAAACCATACAATTTTAAGTTAGCCAAGGGTTTTTTTTTGTGTTTTTTTTTTTTTTTTGTATTTAAGAGAATTGAAAATGCAAGTATGGATTTGAACAAAAGCATGCACTATGTGTTAGGAACCTAACTTAAATTTATTTTAGATATCTTCTCAATAACTTAACTTGAAATTGCTTCAAACAGTAGGCACTACACTAACTTTTTTTTCTTAGTGGCAAAAATTAATACAAAATGTGTCTTTTTCAAACATAAGCCATAATATGTTGTGTCAGCCACAGTTTGTAAAGACTGCATTCATATTGTTATACAAGTTATATGTCAATCCGTTTTTTTATTGTTTGGTTTGTTTGTTTTTGGCAATAATTCACAAGTAGATATATATTTTTCTTTAAGAAAAGAAAAAAAAAATGTGTAACTAGAAAAAAAAAACATTAAAAAACAAAACAATGAGTAGAGGAACATACCATAAACATATTATTGAACAAAAATCCTAGTTTGGAGCGATAACAAAGAAGGGAGAACAAGAAAGCTGGAAGCTTGTGCAGCATTGCTTTACAGACAAAAATAGATGATTTTGTCTGTGAACAGTCATATTCAGCCCACCTAGTCATAAAAATACAGTGATAAGTAGTAGAAGGTTTTTCATATGTAATGAAATATAAGGATAGATGGCGCACGTAATCAAGGCTCCGCAATACAGAGGAAGCTGCATGCATAAACAAAATATTACCATAAGTGGTTACTGGCAGAACTGTTTTCCACAAGTCTTTCCTTGTTATGACAAGTAAAACATAATTTGTTTCTAAAATAAAGCTATTTTTAAATATGACTTTTCACTAGATCAGCAACATGAAGATGTAGAGCGAATCATCTATCCTTCCCTTTGACGGAAGTCATTTTACTCCAGACATGCTGTTGAGAAAATCCCAAAGTTACAAAAAAACAAAAAAAAACAATTAATGAATGTATACGCAGATGAACTGAAGTTTTCTTTATAGAGCGTGAACACAAACCAATTCAACTCAGTGAAGCAGACAACACTGTTGTTGACTCTTATGAGCTAAATGTTTAAACTTTTGTAGTGGATTATAGTGTAGAGTAATATGTGGCATCATAGTTACTGATATGTAGACGATTAAAATGTGCTCCCATACTAGATTACTTGGGTCGTTAGAAGGTGTCCACCTGTGTTTGCTTCCTTCTTTAACAGAGAGAATGTATTCAGACACTGCAGGGGTCCTCAGCGGTAAGCTGGAGGCAGCTGACAGACACCTTACACAATCCAAGGCCCACTATCATATAGCTGTGGACTCCCATTGTCCCCTCTTTCGCCCCATTCGCAAAAGAAATCTGGGTTGATATTTGTGACGTTTGCGAAGAAAACAATAAGAAGACTGAAAGAGGATCTTTGCTCTTTTCTCTCCATGGCCTTTGAGTACACTGCGCGTTTACGTGACCCTTCAACTCCCCTCTGCACAAGCTCTTGAGTTTGAATCAACCGCCTCTGTTTGGGCATATAAGGAGACATTGTTGCCTGGGTCACAGCAGCGGGATGCTGAGTTCAGGAGTTTACGTCAGAAGGCCTTTATAACGGGATCAGACACAGTCTCTTGACAGATCATGTGAAAGACTCCGAGCTGCAACAACAACACTTTATCTGGAAACATGCAGGCATGTACTTTTGCTTGTCATTTGGACGAACACAATACCTGTTTGAGGAGAGACGCTCTTGATGTTTATGTTTTTGACTGGCTTTTCAAATACTTTTTCCCCACCAAATTTGTTTTTTCGAGTCTTTGGTGGTAATTTATATCTCTAAATTGTCTTCGCACTCTGTCCTGTCTGTCATTTTGTTGCTAGAGTAAAGTTGAGTTGTTTACTCAGGCACATCAACTCACATTTCACTCTCACTTAAACTGATTGAGCTCTGTACATCCACAATATTTCACTAAGCCTGCTTGTTGGATGTGTCCATCATTACGTCTCCTGCTCAAGGAAGACAAGACAATGGATTTATTAGGGAGACAGACGAACCTCTTTTCAAATCCCATCATTCTGTTGAACGTCTAAAATCTAGACAGTTGATGCGCATATGACAGCTGTCACATTCATCACAATTTCGAGTTCACAAACACGCCGCAGCACGTATGCGTTTGTCTCAAAATTCGTAGTGCAGCTTCCAGCAAAGTGAAGCTTGCCATCAGAGCCCTGCGTAGGATCATAAAACATGTGGCATTTTGACTTGTATCTTATGATTTGTCTAGCCTTCAGACATAATTTGGTCTGAGCCCACAGCAAAATGTATACTTGGATAAATGCTATGGCTTTGAGTTGAAATAAACAAATCCCTAATGCCCTATCAATGTCCTTCCTGTTGAAAACAGAATAACTCCTTTCACTTACCAAAAGGAATATATATCATCAGATAAATACTCCCTAGAAATAGGAAACCGGGGACTGGCTTAACCACTTCTAAGCCCAGCTTCCCTGTAGACTTGTGTTTATGATAAAACGTAATGAATGGAAAGTAGATTTTATCAGTGAAAGATGGAGGAATGGTTTGCTTGAGTGATGCTTTTTGTCCCGCACGGCGCAATCAAGGCCAATTTTTGACGTCTACTCCCTGGTGTCTTTGTAGAGCAATTTTTGTGGATATTGGTTGTGGGACACTGCAGGCTCTGCTGTACAGTACAATAAGAAGGGCAGTGTAGTTATCTAAAACGAAAAGAAATGAAGCAGCATTGCTTACCATGCAAATTACAGAAGCAACTACTTTAAATAGTTTTAGATTCAGGAAACTTTAAATGTAATGCAGCTGGCCGAGGAACATTTTTATCATATATATAGATGAATAATCTCATTTGTAAATGATCTATTAACAAATGCAGTTGAACTGGGGTTTAAAAGCTCTCCATTTTTACTCCTAACTGTGTTGGCGTTCCTCTCCATCCTGACGTCTTGCCTGCGTCTTTCCTGTAACCTGTCATCTGCTCCCGCGCTCCTGAAAAGACCTGGCACCAACATGCTCAGTGGCCATGGGCACTCCCATCGTTTAGATTAGATCCCTATCAAGTGAGGCCTTCCCTAATGGGCTGACAAATTACTGTGCAGCCTGAACCGTCCCTGCAATGATTTCTTCCACAGGAGTGTCAGTTAAAACATTTGGCCTTCGCTGAGCCAGATGAGTGTGTTGTAATACTGGTCGTTAGTGAGTTAAACAAGTATCATCTGTTTTAATGTGCACCTTCTAATGGGGGGGTGGGGGGTCCCCCCAACAATAATAAAAGGTTACCATTGATCAATAGCCTAAATAACCACAACCCATCTATCTTGAAGATTAATAAATTATCGTTCCATTCCAAGATAAAGTAGAGACTTTCCAATTATGGTGATATATGCACTCGCGTATTTGCTCTTGCTTATTAACACCTTCCGTCGTCCCTGCACTAGACTGTTTTTCATCAAGCTGTAACTGAGTGTAGGATTTTACAGAAGTATATTATCAATCTGCATCTGTTTCACGTAGAAAGCCGACGTTTAACGGAAACGCTTTCCTTTGTTGGCTGTGTTGGACAGCGCTGTCAGCCACCGCGTCGCCCATGCGACAGAGCTGGTGGGAAACACACCAGCGTATCGATAAAGCTTTGCAATAAGATGAAATTCCCTTTTTTTTTTTTTTCAGTGATTACAACTACACAGCTGAATTTATATACTTATAAAAAAAAAAGGAAAAAAAAAGTATTTTCCTTTAGTGCTGAAGTGATTCACTAAAAAAGGACCAAACAACCACCTCAAAGATTTCTCTCTCCGTTCTCAGCCTCAAGCCTATTAAAATTCCTCTGAAGTTTTTTTTTTTTTTCTTTTTTTACATATCACTACATCAAATGCACATAAATTATGAATGTCTCATATAGCAGTCTTGCACTTGTAGCCCCCGGGTTCCCTTGAAACTGATTTGGTATCTATGAACTTAGTTGTAACAAGGGCCAGAGAAAATTGGAGTAATATGCTCTCTCTTTGATTGATTATTCTCAGCTCATAATGCAGAACATGTCATGATAAACATTTCTACCTTCATGTATTACTTTAAGACTGTGTTTGTTTCACGGTTAATGAAATTGCTGTCATAAAGTCGATTGTGATATTTATGTATGAGAATTACTTTTCTGTAAAGTGGCTCCACATGCAGATTAAGATCAGGGAAAGCTCAGACTTCATACGCAGTCTGGGCTTTCCTTTGAGAAGAAGGCGGGTTTTTAGGTCAGCTGAGGCAGCTTGTTCTTGGTGTTTACCTTTAGCTGAAATATAAAAATAAAAAAAAAAGTCCAGATTGTAAATAGCATAAGATCTAATTGGCTTTGATTTGTTTGAGTGAATTGCACCTGCATCTGTCTTTTTTTTTTTCCCACATGTAGGAAAAGTAACACATGCAACGGAGATCGAATGTAAACAGACTCATGGCTTTCATCGTAGCAACGATGACCACTTCCTCTACAATCCCTGGATCCAGTCACTGCTTGATGAAATACATTTTCCTGGGACACAGCAAATGTCTGCATTTGTAGAAGGTTTCAGTCTTGGGCTCGGCACCAAGCTGCGTCTCTTTGGCTTCGAGGATATGATTTATCCTCGTTCGTCCAGCTGACGTGCTCATGCTGTTTCTGTGATGGATACTTTCACATTGGCTCATGCAGAATAAACTTTGCTTTTTTTTTTTTTTTGGGATCATCCATCTCTTTAGTGGCAGGAACCTTTAGCTTATCCTGATCTGTGGAACACGTACAAAGAAGCACCTGTGCTTTTGGACTGAGGCCTCTTGGATGGACTGCCTCTCGCATCCCTGAAGAAACTGAAACAAAACACTTGAGTGCCAAACATCCTGCTTTTGTTTCCGTAGCTGCAGCGGACTGGACGTGACTTTTCAGACATCCAAACACTTGATTGTTGGGTGGAAAACTAGAAAATCTATTTGTCAGGATTTTATAAATTATGACTAGATCATTAAACGTGGAAATAACAGTATAAAACAATCAGTGCCTGGCCACATGTAGGCAGCGCTCTCATTCTTTGGCAGCCTTGAATGTCTCTCGCAGAAATGCTCCAGTTCACTTTGGCTGTCAAAAGGAAGACAACATGCCAAAGTCCTCAGCTGTGTGAAAACACCTTATATCGAGCAATGACAAGACAAAGGCGTTCTGCCAAATATGCAGTTGTAATCTGACCTAGCAGGGTGGCGCAGGCGCCATTAAACTCTCCTGGATGCTGTAAGTATTATTTATAGCATTTTCAGTTCAGGACAGTGAACTGCTTAGTAAGTACTTACCATGGTGTAAATGAGCGGCTGGGCGCTAGGACACTTACCCTGCAATCCTGCTGCGGTTGCTAAGTAAACAGTCACGGTAAACACAACATTTTTTCTTAATAAGTTTATTGAAAATGTTGCTTGGATATCAGATAATATATGACCTGTACTGTAAGGGCTTTTGCGATTCCTGTCTGCGATTGAAGCTTCGAGCAAAACTGTAAAATGGTTTTTCAGGCCAGTCCTAGACAGAGACTGACCAGCTGGTGTGAACCTTTTCAAATGAAATATTACTAATAGGCTCATACTTGACACACTTTGTGTTGTGTGGAGTTTGCATGTTCTCCCCATGTTGGCATGAGGTTATTCTCCAGGTACTCTGACTTCCTCCCACAGTCCAAAAACGTCTATGTTAGGTTAATCTGAGGTTCTAAAGACAAATGTCCATAGGAATGAGTGTCTGTGGAGCATGTGTGGTTATTTGTGTCCATGTGGCCCTGTGATGGACTGGTGACCCGTCCAGGGTGTACCCCTGCCTTTTGCCCAAAGATAGCCAGCAGATCCATGTTACCCTGAATTGGAAGAAGCAGGTATAGTTAATGGATAATGGATGGATTCCCATGTTTTCAGTAAATCAGCAAGTGTGTCCTGGTGCCTGTCTCACCACTCACCTTTCTAAACTTATAACCAGCTGCACATCAAAAGGAATATGATTTATTCACAGTGCAATTCCCCAGGATTTTGAACGACCATCGACTTGTTTATCAAAGTTAACGCTCTTGGCCGTGTCTGTGTATATCTTTCTGTTGGCCCTTTCATGTAGTACATTCTCCAGCCTCTGGAGTCGTCGTCCATGTAAGGTAGAAGTACCTTGGCGGCAGATGTCACAACTGAAAGAGCTGGATTTGAGCCACGGCACGGACAGGATCAGTTGACGGTATCGCAGTATTGATGTGTTTTTATGCTACTGTGGTTAGTTTATGGCATACGGGTGGTGATTCCTGTCAGAGCAGTCATCATTGACTCGTTTCCCTTGAAGCTGCCCATCTTTTAGCCCTCGGAGTCCCCGGACCCCTTTTTTCCCTGCCTCCCACTGTATCTCCCAAATGGAAAACATGTGGCAGGAGTTGTCATTTGTTAGCGTATGGTAGAAAGAGTGAAACAGGCCAGGGGATGGCTCATCAGGAACACTCATTCAGAATGATGAATGTAGCCAAATACACATTTGTCCGTAAAACTTGCCGAGTGGATCAGCATCATTAGGCATGAGGAATAGGTGGAGCCTGCTGAGAAGTGAATGCAGAAAACAGATGCTGCAGATTTTCACTAGCATCTTTCATCCAGAGTACCATCATTAATAAAGTTGAAGGTGATCCTTGTGTTTTCATGTAATAAGACCAAATAAAGTATAGCGGGCCTCTCAGGAAATTGCTGAATAAACTGAATATTGTCATGGCTTCTTAAACAAGGACTTGCAGTGCTCTGTCTGGGTAAGGATCCTGAGTCTGCAGCATGTTAATCGTGCTTATAAAGACATCAAAGTAGTAAATTATACCATGACTAACCATAGTGTATTAATTAATGAGATTATTTTATTTTATTTTATTTAAAGTGCAGGCTTCCCACTGATTTTCAAAGAGCCCAGAAAACATAGCAGTCGGTGTGTATTAACGTGATTATTATGATATCACCATGTAAAGGTTGACCTTAATACAAAATTTGGAGAATGGAGATCCCGGTCTATTAATTCTAGACATGTAAAAACACTATAATGCACAATGCATCAGTTGTGAAATGTTTTAGCACAACAGCAAAATAATAAATAAAGCAAAACAAACAAACAAAATAAGTAGCATGTAATATGCAAATATAGACCTGACGTAACAAATCATTCACAGGAATATATGGTATCATGATACTGACTAACTTATGTTTACAGGAAAAGCAGGTGCAAATGCTGGAACCGGTATTATGCCGAGTTCTGCATTCCTGCCAAGAAATGACAGGAATGCACCCATAATGAAAAACACTAGACATTTAATTCACAGGTCAGAATGTATAGGAATGCCCAGTGTTTGTTTTACCTGCACGTTCCCGCAGGTGAGAATTCAAAATCCGAGGGACGTGCCGTTAGTCGAACTGTGCTGTCTAACATGTAAAGCCAGAATATGAAATGAATATTTTATAAGCAGCTCATGTAAACATCATTATCAGAATATCGTATATAAATATATATATATATATATATATATATATATATATATATAGAATAAGATCAATAATTGATGAGTATTGCTGTGTATGTAAATGTAGTTAATGCAGTAAAAGAAACTGGCATTGCATGCAGCGTTGTACAGTACAGGGTCAATATGCTGAATAGTTGTAGCTGATTTCTTACGTGTGTCAGGTGACTGAGCCCCGTGTTCGAGCTGCTTGGCTCTGTTGTAGAGGGCCTCCATCTTTGTCAGCCCTGTCTCATCTTATAAACGGGCTCAGACAGAGAAGCTTTACCATGAATAATGCCTCAGGTCCATAGAATCCCAACACCTATAAATCTTAATAGAGGTCCCGAGATTCCAACGGGCGACCACATCTCCATCCCAGCCTTCCCTTCTCTATTCCACCTCCCATGTGGAGTCTCCAATTTTCTCTCTCCGCGGTGAACCCGCAGTGACTCGGAATTTGCCCATGCCACGATTTACCTACCAACAGGATTACATGCACATAGCTCATGCAAATCAATAAAAACATGTCAAGAATGCTTAGCCACCTGCGGTTCGCTAAATGCAATTTATCACTCAGGGAATCAGGGAAAGGGAATGCACTAACAAATGGAGTCTGATCATTTGAATTGGACTTGTTGTCAAATGCTTGAAGAGTGCATTTTTCATTTTCTGTACAGTAAATTGCACCTGGTCGTGTGTTAGTTTCAAAGGGACTTGTAGAAGCTGTGCTTATTACATTTAGCACAGTAACTTGCACTTTTATGAACTGATGTATACTGTTAACTGCATTTCCCAAATCATACCTCGCTGAACAAATGCACAATTTGAGAATTCATCTCATTTCATTAGAGTGAAAAACAATTTGCATTAATCATATATACTACTATGACTAGAGTGTGTCAAATTTACATTATGCATTCCTATACTTGCAAACTAAATTATATTAGCTGGCGTTGAAATGATGGAAAATGCACTTATAAATCAACTGATCTTATTTATATCAAGTATGCCAGCCAGTAGACAGTTATCAAGAATGCTGTGCATCATCTAGTTCACATGGTACAAATATGGGAGTGTGTTGGTATGATGAGCACAGATATCTCTGACACTTTCAGAAATTTCTTGCTTTGATTAGTCCGTCAATGCCTTCAGGCTGAGGCCGGTCAACCCGATGCTCTCTGATTCCCTAAATTGAGCCTGATTTAGATTCATCATTGATAAATTGAGAATATGTCACCTTTGAATTGCAATCGTAGTACATGCAGAAGGGGTTTACTTTGTAAACTCCACCCCAATTTATTCATGAGTATGTAGACAACGCAAATTTAACAGTCCTGCAACAGATTGACCTACTGGTTTCCAAAGGGAAAAGTTGTTTTTTTTGGGTTTTTTATACTACATTTCATAAACGCAGTCATTTGATTAACTTCATTAACTGATTGTTCTTAAACCTCTAAAATGTTGGGTTCCCTCTGCATACTACACGCATGAATCATGTTCTCATTTTCCTTTTCTTGATAGAAGCGCTGCTTTTTCCAAATGTCATAAAGTTATTATGAATGTGCAAATCCATAGATTCACTTCCTTTAGTGTTGTTCCAGTAAACATCCAACAAACAAATCTGGATTGTTGTCAAGAAAGCACTCAGTCATGGGGCGGTCATCACTGAACGTGTCCCTGGAATTACTGCGGTGAGTTGCACTGCTTGTTCCCACAACCATTTCTTTTTTCCAGTTCAGATAAATTAGCAGCTTCTAAATAATGCGGTGAACCCTAATTTTCTTTGATTAGTGGCAAGTTAGATGATAGCAACCCACTGAAATTGGTCATCAGCATAAATAATGACCGAATGAACTGATAAAGTGCAAAGTTGCCGGCCGTCATAAATCAAATGAAAACCACTTGGTGTGGAAGTCATTGGAATTAGAAGTCCATGCTCCTATTAATTATGTTGCCTTGCCATGGAGACAGTGTTATAAATCAGTTGTGAAAGGTACTCCAGTCGACTGGCCTGCCCAGCAAGGCCCGCTGCCTGCAAATGGCTCTGTATACCCCCTAATTGTTTCTTAAACAAGCCACCTCTGGAGGCTATGGTTGATAGACAGAGTTTAAGAAAAGAATTGAAAATGTGGGGAGAGGTTGAATTGTATAAAGTTTGCGTGGTTTTATTAGAGTCTACAAGTCTCAGTCCACAACTAAGAGCTCCATTGCTTCAGCATTTCTCCCCTCAAAAATGATAAATGGTTCTCAAATGCAATTTAAAGAAATGCATCAAAGTTATTGACTTCTTTATTTTTCATTACAGTACAAGCAGTGTCTGGAAGAAACTTTTTGTTCTGGCAAGAGTCTGTCAGAATTGTTGAGGCTCTCCTAAACCGCATCCCAAGGACCGAGACGATGCTACAGAGTATTTCACTTTTGATGTTCAGTGCAGTTGAAGTCTCTGTTTTTTGGAGGCCTCGTAAGCTTTGTGGCTGGTTTAGATTTATTTCATTTGTTTTGTTTTGATTTCTTAGTAAATATTTCTCCTTATCTTCAACAGTGACATTCCACATGTTTGGTCTATGCCACTAATTCAAACATTGTCAAACAATTTAATGTAAATAAAATTCATTTGAACTTTAGACCAATGTTTCCAATGTTTGGTTTTATCTACCAATCATCTGACCAAAGAAAAAAGGAAAAAAAACACTAGATTTTTGATAAATAAAGAAAACAAATGGCTATAAATCTATTTCATATATGTGTACAGTATGTAGAGTGTGTTTAAAGAAAACAGCCAACCACATATGGAACATGAGTCTCAAGTTAAAAGAGTATACAAATGTATTAACTACTGTGGTTGGTCCTATGCTTTGCGTCAGTTCATTTATATTTCCTAGAGAGGAACGGATTGTTCTGCGTTCACCAGAATCAACAGTTTTCAGCTCAAGTCATGACCAGGACATGAATCACACGAAGGTTCACATCTTGAACACGGCAGCAACTTTGCACCCACACATGCCATCTTAGTGGAAGTTCTTCCTGCGTTAGGAAGACAGAAAGAAATGGATCTGTTACAGTATTTTGGTCAGTTGGTAAACGTACTGCAAGCTGAGATTGGTACTGTCTGAATGGGAAATACTGAAGTGGTATCGTTGACTGCAAGCCCTCCTCGCATGATTAACAGTAATCTTTTAAAGAGTGTTGATCCTGAAACACAACAGTGCATTGACCATATTTTGGCTGCATGGTGGAGTTGTTTAAATAAATCATCAAAAAGTCACGGTGTTGCATATCACTGATATGAAAAAAAAAAGAAAATCACCAGAGCTCTCATTTAAGGGCATGACAGTCTTTGAAAAAGGGATGACAGGAAAGTGGACAGACAATGACATCAAGGAACCGTTTCTTTCTTTACATATTAGTGATGCTGACGTCATCATCTACTATAAAAATCTTGAAATGCTCTGTGAAAAAGGCGTTTACAGAAGGAATTTGCAAAGTATTAATTCACCAAGCTCGCTAAGAAAAGACGACTGTTGACATGAGTGATCTTCATCACTTAAGCAGTAGTGGATGTGAGTTTCATATGGGACAACAGCTGCTGGCAGGTTCTGCAGCTGCTGTGGGAAGAGCTGGCAACCCCTGGCATGAGCGTGGCAGGAGTGGGCGAGTCAGTCAGCAATCCTGACCATTCCACCTGTTATCATTAAAGAAAGGCTCTCGATGGATTGTGTCTAAGACGCACTCGGTCAGAGGCGAGTGAGCTGGGCATCTATTGATATGCGGAGTTCCACCACAATCAGGAGTGGCTGGAAAGTCCTGCAGCAGTTTGCATATTAAACCAGGAATGAGGAGACAGGTGACAGGAACAGCGCGGCAGCTCAAGCACGAAACAGTTTAAATGTTGTCTACCGTGACTTTAAAGTACAGTCTGAATGTTTACTTTCTAGTGACTTTTAAATTTTTTATCAAAAAACTCCTCCACCAACCCCATCCCGGCTGGATGCTGGCGTGGCAGTAGGCTTGTCAGTTGTCAATAAAATAATGATGTAGTGGTCATAATTGGACTGAACCATGTAGAGAGAAAGAAGGAAAACAAAACTAAACAAAACAAGATGTAATTGGCCACAAATGGAAATGGAAACTTAGACTTTTGGAAAAATCTACTCTTGGAATCAACCATAAGAAATTGCCGTCACTGCAGGCCTACACAGAGTTGCATCTGATTTTTCAGCCAGGCTTTCGAAACTATGGCTTTTGTTGGGGTGACTGTTGTGCATTACTCCCTGTAGCCATGGACCTGAGTGTGTTTGTGTGCATGCTCTTCCATAAAAGCTTCATGATCCCGCTGTCAATCACACCCTCCTTATGAAGTTGTCTATAACCAGATGCATTTTGCTTCGTGTGCTGTTAGAATAATTGCATTCCTAAGTGTTTTGCCTTTCTGCTGCATTTGTTTTTGTAACACAAAGCTTGTATAAGGTCATACAACAAGTTATGATGCTGGTTGTAAATGTCTGCGTGGATATATGTCAGTAATTTAATGGACCTGAGCTACAATACAAGATTGATCGTGTTTTGAACAACCATGGATACTTGGCTCTGATGTCAGAAAGCTGATCTGCCAGGTGTTCTTAAGTTCACTGTAGACTTTTTTAAAGTGAGGATTTACAGAGTAAAAGATTGCCTTATTTAGTGTCAAGTAACTCTCGTCCAGTGTAATGGGTCTGTAACCTTTGCACCTCTATGAAGACGCCTTTCTCAGTGCGCTGCTTATCTAAAATGGACCTGTAATCTCAATCATCTAATTCCCCCTTGCAGTTTTTTTTTTTTCCTCCTCCCTCTTTACATCTCGTGATTTAGCGCTTGTCCTGGTGACACTGGGTGACCCTGGACTCACTATCTATTGCTCGATGAGACAAAGTAACTCTGTTTTTAAAGGACGCCTTCTTTGCCGATCTGTTACACATCTTTGTTCCTCTCTCCCTCCGTCTTTTAGCCCCTCACGCCGTGAATGTGCGGTGGCAACGGTGGTGTGTTCTTGTGTGCAGGAAAATTCCCAGAGAAACCATTTAGGCTGTAGAAATGGAGCGGGCCCAGGCCTCAGGTGTCCGTGTCACAGTGATGAATCACACAGAGCACATATTAAACCTTCCTTCTGTGAGAGGGACCCGTGTTGAGCTGCACCCTTTCTCCTGGGTGACCTGCCTTTGAAAAAATGAGATCCATTGACAAATACAGGGGGAAAAATATATATATATAATATATATATATATATATATATATATATATATATATATATATATATATATATATATATATATATATATATACATACACACATGCACACACATTATAGTGTAATCTACACATAAAGGCCGACCTGTCTCTGAGAAATTGATTTATTGGATTCCCTGACATTTTAGTTGTGGTCGTTATGTTATATTTATGGGGGAATTGCTGGAGCCTCTCATTATGCTCTCCTAATTTATTTTACATACTTTTATGGCTGCTTGTACTCAGCAGGCCTTTACAGCAGCTGTTATTAAAAAAGGAAAAAAAAGGCAAGCACCTATCGATCAAGATTTGCATGTGTTATTGCCAAGATTGTGATTTATTTTACTGTGTTTTCTCGTTTGGGTGGAGGCTCATTGCAGGTAGTTGTCGAAAACATAAAACCAAAAAAAAAACAACAACTTGATGTAGCTGTTTTCATTTTCTTTTTTTTTTTGCATCAAGTGATCCTAGAAATGACAGTTTTGCATTTGGTTTGACAACCTGATCTTTTCTTTTGCAGGTGGATGATGATCTAGGAGTAACTAAGAACCCCTCAAGTTTGAGTCTGGACAACTACTTTCTGATCAATGATAATTGTGATCACTGTAGAGGCAAAATCGTGACTTTTCAGTTTAATAATGTGTGCCATTTTACAGGGCTTAAGTATCTTCTGCGGCAAAACAGCAAAACATGACCACTGAGATTTTACTGTGTCAGATTACTGTAAGATTATATTCTTACGCACTGTGATGGACAAAATAATTTGAAAGCACAACAGGTTTTTTTTCTTTTTTTTTTCTTTTTCCGAACGACACTGCCGTTACCTTATTCAGGTTGCTCCCAATGAAGGTATGTGGCCTTGGACACCATTAAGTAATAAAGCAATTAAATTAAATTACTCCAACTTTTGATGCATTAAATAGTGTCTCAAGATCATTCCTCAGCATAAAGAATGTGTAATTAACAGCTGAGATATGAAGCGGTTATGAGCTACTTCTTATTAAATTAAAGTCTCAAAAAAAGAGACTTTCAGTGTTGCAAAAGATCTTGATATATGCTTATGCAGCTCTGAGCATCACCTACCATGAAATTTAGTGTTTCCAGTATATTTAACATTAAGATGTACTTAAAATTAATCCTACGTGCAATTTCTCAAAAAGAAAGCTGACAACTAATGTCAATAAATCGTTCTTGGTCTGAGATTGGGGATCGTAAATCTGTTGCACAGCGCCGCCCCTCAATGTGGTAGTCAGGGGTCGAATGGGGGTGTGAAACTGGGTATAGGAAAGGCGAAGATGGATTTGTTGGTGAGAAAAGGAGAAAGGGTGATTTGAAACCCTGGACACTGATTGGTAGAGATGAGGCTCGGGTGTCCTTGTGGTGACATTCAGTCCCTGATATTTGTTTGGCTTTAAATAATACCCCAGACAGGGCCTGAGAGTGATGGCCGCCGGGTCGGATGACATTGCAGCCTGTGCCAAGGTGAGCGACTTCAGGGCACTTCCTCCTGCTTTGTCTTCCCCTCCAACTCAGCACATCTCTCTTTTCCTGTCTGTGGCCTGTCAATACGCATCCACTTGTCTGATGGGTCCTTCTGAGGAGCTTACGTCTGACATGCTGGTGTCTTTATTTCCAGCAGCAATCCTTTTAGAGTTGGCCTCGGTAATCAGTCATGCCACTGACAAGCAACCCAGGCCTCAGCACCTCCATCCATTCCTGCTCATGACTCTATGTCATTACAAAGGAGGAGCAGGGAAAGGCTTTGGTCCAGACTAGAAATTCAGGTTGACTCCATTTTTCAAAGAATGGTAGACGTGTTATATATCACATGTTATATATCATTGTGTCCCAAAACCCCAAGGTTTGACGCATTGCTAAAATTCATACACAGTTACTTAACCCTTGGTCCATATCAAAGCTTGCATGAGCATGTGTATGTATGTATATATACATATATATGAATGTATATATACATAGTACCACTGTTGTCTTCACTTTTGACATCTTTACGATACCCTTCAGTCCTCTATGATTTGATATCTTTTAGTGTTTACTCTCCCTGGTATTGCTGTTATGATTTATCACTATATACGTATACGTGCCTTATTAGTCTTGTTTTGTTTGTTTTTATGTTTTTTTTTTAGTAAGTTGTATGTTTTAATGACATCCGTAATTATTTCCCATTAAAACATACAAAAATAATTTCAATGACCTTGCTCTTTTTCAACTAAACGGGATGAAATCTACAAACAACGGATAGGAAAAAGCTGGCTGGGTTGATCCCCTTACCTACCTCGTTTAATGCCATCAATGCTTACATCACAGAGGGTGATAAAGACGTAAACTCAGCATTTATATAGACAAACATAGAAAAAGTGCTGTATGAGTGTGTGCATGTCTGTGAATGGGTGAATGCTTGTATTGTGAAGCACTTTGAATAGTCAGCAAGACTAGAAATAAAAATGAAATCACTCCATTTACCATAACTTAGTCATTCATAGCAGTGTTAAAAGGGCATATTTGTTTATGAATCCGGAGCACAATCAAATCATCTTTCTACCATCAGTCCCAGTGAAGACATTGACAGCATCATGTTGGATGAATTTGGGTGTTTAAGTGTAGGCCATTAGATCTGAAATACTGAGTCTGATACATGATTTGTTAAGACGCATAGTAGGTGGCTGTGTTCTCACTCGCAGGAGACAGTCATTTGTTGCAGGGTGGGGTAGGTGTACGTAGTTTTCCAGCTCGTAGCAGATGATGTGCTGTTGATTACGCTGGACCGCAGCAATTATGGGTGAGGGCTGGTCCTGGGTTATGGCCTCTGTGATTACCGGCCAGCTGTAAATAACTTATTTACAGTGTTGATGCCTTTTTAGCGCAATGACTAACTCCAGGCACAAACATAGGCTTTTACACTACGGCTCTCTTTAATTAGGTGACTTTTGGTGGTATTCACATTTACAGTACACTTGTGTAGGATTTGGGTTTTGATATCCAGATGACATATTCCTTAAATAATATGCCAAATCTTTTTTCCAAGTATGGTTACTTTAACAGGGAAATGGTCCCACTCTTTCTTTCTTTTTTTTTTTTTTTAAACATAATAAACAGACTTGAGTCATGGGGATAATACTGTTAAAAAGTATTATAGTTATAAAAAAGGAAACAAAACCTAATGTGAGCTCATTCACATGAGCCTGGTAGCATGTTATCCCGGCTTTCATATTGTCACTTTTACAACCTTAGGGCTGCGATACTGCTGCTTTCATTATGACAGTATTTGTGAGACTATTTAAACTGAAAATGGAGCATATAATTACTGTTAATAAGTTTACATAACTTTAATTGGACAGAACGCTATGGAGCAGAACGACAGTAGCATGCCGTACTGTTTTACTTATTTGGAAGCCTTTGGAAGTGCTTGTTATTCCCTGTTAGTTAACTGTCACCTCTTCTGCATTGATTATGTTGCTCCATATATGTTTCACTTGTCTGTTCACATGAACTGATGAACTATTCAATGACCTCGCAACATTCAGCTCATCATTCTCTGATGTAGTTGGAGCGAATTTTGGTCTAAAAATAGAGCGTGTTTTTCTGTACTACAGAAAAAATTACAAAAAACACACCAATGACTCTTTGGTTATAGAGAACCAAAGAGTCCAAACTTCCAAAACGATTTGAGGTGAACTCCCAGATCAAGGTACATCAGTGTTAGGTCGCACCATCTGTCACCGTCTAAGTGGATGACTGAGGAGGACTCCGCTGTCTAAAGCAAATTGTAAAAATAAGGCCATGCTGGAGTTTATCAAAATGCATATTAAGACACCGCAAAGCTTCTGGGAGAATGTCCTTTGCACAGATGAGACAAAACTGAGTCTATGCAGTTACAATGAAACCTCAAAACTATCAAGTATCAAGTGAAATGTGCTGCTCGTGTCAGAAAGCTTAGTGGCAGGTCCAGCTCATGGGTCCTCCAACAGGATAATTAAGAAAACCACCCAAGAATGGCTAAAAACAAAACATTTGACTATTCTGAAGAAGCTTTATATGATCCCTGATCTAAATCCTGAAAACCTGCAAAGGTTGTATGTTTTTTTTTATTGTGACTTGATCCTGAGAGAATTTCAAACAGCTCATGTTGCATCTGATGAAATAAGACTTTCTTGATTATTTTTGTTATTTCAAGTTTGACTACAGCATCTGTGTTGCTATTATTTTTGTTATTATAGATACAAGTCTTGCATTAGTTGGGGTCTATGGTGTGATCTCTGGCTTGAGCGTGTGGCTCCTGATCCATGATTGCTATCGGTCATCTGCAGTGTCCAAAAACAAAACAAAAAAAACAATAATTTCATCGTGTTTAGTGAACAGCTGAAGAGAGTTTGTTTCAAGAATACCAACAGATTTGTTTATCAGTCCTTTACTCGGTATAATTCCAGAAAGGTGCCTGGTTGGCCCCGGTTGTTGACTTCTTACCGTACTAACAACAGATACATGGCAGTGTTTGTTCATTGTTTGGTGTTTGACGTGACCGAGCTTGCCTACCATGCTGTGGCATAAACTAAGTTGAGTGTTTTTGTTTATGTGGTCATTTAAGGGATTTTGACGCCTACTTTCAGTCGTCTAAAATCAGCTTCAAACCCCTCTGAAGGAGCAACGTTTCATTTCCATCGCCTCTCCTTCAGTTCCTAAACCTATTGTCTTCTTTCTAGCTTTTATCTTCTTTTTCTTGCCCCTCTATCTACTCATCTCTAGTAAGCAAATTTACAGCTTTAATTTCTCCAGAAGCCTGCATTGCTTCCAGGTGTGTACAACTGGAGGTGGCGCTGAAACCCACGGGTTTGGGGTCAAAGGCCGCTCTGCCTAACAGCCATCCCCTCGTGGGGATGACAAACTTCCCTCTTGCTGTCATTAAGAGGTATGACACTCCTTTTGTTTCCCCCTCAGGCAGCCGAGACAGGCTGGACAATCAGAGGGCTGCAGGTTTAAATCTGTCAAATTTTCAGACAAAACAAAAAAGTGTCTTGCCGTCAAACAAGCAGGCGCAGCCCCGCTGTTCGACTGGCTGCCTGCTCCACAACCAACAGAGATTACACTGAAGTGCTTAGTGCATATAATTACAAGTAATTGGCAAATAGCAGGCTCTGACCAAACAGAAATTGTTTCATTATGTCTAATTAACACCTACTTGATTATGGTTAATTGCCAGTGTTTGATAATGGAGGAGCAAAGTTGTCAGTCTGGAGACAAGCGTGAGCCATCTGGATCATTGATAACCATATGCTGGTGCCTTGCTTCACATTGTTGGGACCAGAGCTGTCAGGGCCACAGACAGTGGCAGGTGTCTGCATGCCATTAGACAACTGGTAAACACAACGTAGCTCAAACAAACATATCAACGCGCACATGCACGCACACACACACACACACACACTCACACACACACACACGCACACACACACACGCGTAGCCAAATTACATGCAAATGATTTGTACAATAAAAGCATGGCTGCTCTTTTGTTGTTTGCATGTTGTTTTTTTTGTTATGCTTCCAAATAAACAAATTTGAAGTAATTTTCTCTGAACTTTATTAATGACAAAATAATATACCTGTGTATTATTTTGAGGCATAACCCGACAATGCTGGATGTATCATATCTGGTACATGAATTTCAGAAACCTCCGCACCACTCCTTAAAATAAAAAAGTAAAGCAAACAATGTTTTTATCCAATAAAGATAAAAAAAATATCAATAACTAAATCAGTACATTTTCTAAATTTTTTTTTTTTTTTTTTTTTTCTAACCATGCCCAACAATGTTATGAAACTAACAGAGCACACAGCCTGCAGTCTCTGTCGTCTTATGCTGGTTGATATTTTTCTGTACGCAGTTATTTATAGTTAGAAAGGAAATTGAACTCGCCTTTAATCGGAATCGCCAGGTCAGACAGTTAAGTAAATGTGAGAGTAAAGTCACATACAGTAACACACGGGTTCAAAACTTTTGATAAAGTTCCAAGAGCTGCTGTTAGAGGCAACAAAAAAAAAGAGATCCTTAGAGCCTCTGAAATTATTTGAAACAGAAGGCTCCCTGCTGTAAACAAAAGAAATTACCCTGGACTAAAATTATCTCTCTGTCCCTGTTAATTAGCAGCAGACACAATGTGAAATTAGCTATGACACACTAGGAAAAAAGAGAGATAAATACCCCCTCATTTGGAAAGAATGAAATAAAAACTTGCCATAGGTAACATTTGTCATGTTTAATTGTGGGATCAATTAAAATTTGGGGGATAATGATGATTTATAAGTGTTTGTGTGTAACTTGATATTCATTAAGTCAGCCAGACACATGCTGGTATCAGCTTCTTAATTGTGTTTCCCTTTTAGTTGAAGGGTGGCTTTTGAATGCAATTGGCTTAAAGTTTACAAACTCGCTTGGCTGTGAGATTGTGCAGTGTGTCAGCCAGGGTTCATTGTGTGGTTATAGCTCTTTTGTCGCTTCTCATTTCCCTGTCTTCAATTGTCTTTATTTATATTTTCACATAGTTTGGGCTGTATAGTGTTCACCAGTTGTTTTGTTTTATTTTCGTTCATTTGTTTGTTTATGCCCATCTGTTAATTTATTTATTCGGTCTTGCTTTCGTCTGGATGATGTTCAAAGATCCATCTTATTAGGGTGCACGGTAATAAATACGGTTTATATAAAAGTCACGAACCCGCAAAGCCCTGAGAGGTTTGTCCTTTTGTCATGATTAGTATAGTTATTGTTGTTAATTGGTTCCCATGTTCAGTATCTGCTCACAGCATCATTTTGTTCAAATGGAAACACTGGTCAGATGAACAGAGCAGTCACTTGAGCTGTTCGTAATGCAGGCAATTCATCATGCACATGTAATGTGTGCTGTTTGAGCGCACCAGACAGCCGTGATGGGAGTGCACTTTGTTGTTATACCCCCCCCCCCCCTCTCTCTCTATTTTTTTACTGCGAGGCTAAGATGTAGGCCAAGTGGAAGAGCGCCAAATGATTCAATGGAGGACAAGATTCCCTTCCAAACAGCACTGAGCTTTTCCCCCTTATTCATTTTCTTAGATTACCATCAAATTTGTGTCACCAGCAAGGCAGCATTATTGACTCACAGCGATGCACTCCTTTGCCTTCGTTGTTATTAGTTGACACGCTGACATTTTCATATGTGTCTTTGCTAATGCCTGCAAATTGCTCTGACCCAAGAACGTGAGAATTAAACAGATAATTTTAATAAGATTCAACTGCAGATGGTGCGATGTGCCCGCCTTACTCAAATAGAATATCAATTGTAACCTGTTTTTAGAGGCGACTAAGGGAGCAAACTGTAATGGGTTTTGACAACATTGTATTAGGCACAACAACTACGCATAATGTACCGAAAAATTGGACGTGAAATTGGAAACACAGCCGAGAACAAAGTAAATTTACATGGTTTGGTAGGTTCGGTGATGTCTGATATCATACTCTCTCATGCAAGCTCTATCTGGAGGGAGAAGGGAGGCACTGCAAAGGGAGGCTTAACAATGGATATCAGTGGAGAGTGCTTTTAAAGTTAAGGCTGATGGATGGCTTGTCAAAAAAATAATTGCACTGGTATGGAAGTGGGCTCGTGCAAGCTTGCCGAGGAGGGGTTGGGGTAGGTATGGGGGGTGTCAAAGCAGCGGAGGAGGGAGGCACCATCAACAGAGAGCATGATGGGAAGTGACAGTGGTCTGTCAAGAGGCAGTGGCTGCCCAGAGAAGTGTGAAGCCAGAGCTGTGAGGTGGCAGGAGAGAGCAGGCTGTCAGAGCAAGAAAGTGGCTTTAATATGGCGCAAACCAAAGGAATCCGCCTGTCAGACCTGCTCAGCCAAGCCAAGGCACGGCAACAGCGGCGGAAAGGAGAGTAGATGGGAAATGGATATGGGTGAAAACAAAGGTAGAGACAGAAAGTGTGAGGGACAGACTGACAAAGGAGGGAGGTGGAGAACCAGGGTACGAGTAGGGAGAACTCTGTGGCAGCAGGAGAGGCATGATGGGAAATTGTGTGGGACAGTGGAACAGGCTCAGCCGTCAATTAGAAGTTCCTGAGGAAATCTTTGGCGAGGTGATAAAACTCATCAACTCTCCTACTCACTCCCCAGGTGGCATCGGACTAGATCCGGCTGCCATCAACCGTCTGCAGAGCTGCTCCCGAGTATCACTTGTTCTCCGGCGCACGCGTGCCCTGGAGTCATCCACAGATGTGGTGGTAACTTCTTAAAATGCCAAATCTTTCTCAACCATTTAAACCACTGCTCTTCGGCAACGATATACCCGCATTGAGTGATGCACCTGTGTAATAACATTTTTATTCACAATTTATTTTTTTAAAGCGCTTTCGTATTATTTTCAACTGCAACCGAAAGGCAAGTGGAGGCTGGCATTAGCTGTGGTGGATCACCTCTTGTCATTTACATGAAGTGGTGGAACATATTTAATAAGGCTTGTCTGCTCTGTCTTGACCTTGTGTGAAAGGCACTTTAATTTTCTGACCCATAAGGAAATGCTAAAAGACCCATGTGTTGATTACTGACACGAATTTATGCTCGCTGACTTTTCACACCGGGGCAATTGCATTTGTTTTTCAGAGTATATATTATGCTGATGCGTCCGATGATTGATGCGGCTTGTCAAGATTCAATAATGACAGTGCCACTGTTCTAACATTGTCTTTGTGCTGCATTACCTTTTTGGCCCCATTTTACAGCCAACAATTTTCATGACATTTTCATGTTTCGCATTTATTTACACCGTATGCGGTTGCCGTATTTTATAGAAAGACAACTAAGCAGTATGGACTTAATCTTGGAGCCATATAACACAATCAGATTCTCTTATTACCATGTCTACAGGATGTGTGGTAGAGCGGGAGCTATGATCTGTGTCTTCACATTCATAAGCAATTAGTCTTGCCATAATTTATTCCTCATTAAGGGCACATAATTAAAGTTCTCTTTGGCTTCTTTGAATGTTAAATTACAGTCTCATTTTCTACAAATATAAACTGTGATATTTAAAGGGCCACTAACCACTGACTCATATAATTAGAAAAAAAAAAAAAAAGTTATTCTGAGTTCTTATCATTACAGATCATGGTATAATGATGTACTCACTTGTGAATTTCATACTCTGTCAGGCTGGTGTAGCTTACAGAAGTAGCACTTGATTGAGAGACTGTGTATGGATTTTAATGAGGATATTAGTGGGTCATCTAGTTTGTACTGCTCAGAACTCTTCCACAGAGTTTGAAGTTATTACCAGGGGCATGTGACACTCTTGGACTCCGTGGAAACGGATGAGCCTTGGCCTGTTGGGGGAGGAATTTATTTTTATTTATATATTTATTTTATACTGCACTTCATAAAGCAAGCTGAAGCAATGTTCTTAAGATTTTTTAAGTTATAAGTCACAATATATACAGTATAATGTTAAAGTCCCACATAAAATGTACTTTAGACAACTTCCTTTTATGTATTTATCGATTTATTTTTTTGTTAATATGTGGTTGAAAAGTCAGTGTATAATAATGTGTAATAAGTGATTTTCTGAAATGTAAATTACACAAAAGAAATGCTCGATAATTTGAGATCTTTTTCACATCTAGAAATCTGTTTACAGGTTGAAGTTAATTTACAAGTTGTTGTAAAATCCGAATGTGATACATCATTTAGCATTTATAGGTTTTTTTTTTCCCTTTTCTTGTCTTTGATGCATGTAATTTGTTTCTTTGTGGCTAAGTAAGTTTGTAAAATACATCGAACGCATCCTGTTTTCTGTTTTGATTGATACAACATGACTAATCCACTTGCTGTGTCATTTTACAGGCACAAACGTGAATCCAGCTTAGTCTGACGTAACTACCCTTCAACCGTTTTGGCAGTTTTAACCAAAATAACATGTTCCTGCTTTTTGAAATGGGTGGATGCTAAAGTTAGTATAACCTCTTCCACTGATCTTCTCTTATATATGTGAATATTTCACATTAAGATATATACTGGATATGAAAATGTATATTTACCACACCTAAGAGGGACGCTCAATGCTGACTAAAAAAAAAAAAAAGATATACAGACTACCCAATTGATGAACTGGCTCAAGAGGCAAAGATACAGAGAGAAGAAAGATTGTATGGACAGAATGGATGGATAGATAAAGTGAAAGCCTTATTTAGTGAAGAAAAGGCTGTTTGGCCTGCCCATTCAACAGAGGGAGAGTCCAAAGCCATTGATCTCTCGGAGCCAATGACAGGCCAGAACTCAGCAATAATCATGACAAATGAGCAGAGCCTACAGCAGATGAGAAACTGCCAATAATCACACAGGGCCCCCAAAAAAGAAAGTAACAAGGTCGCAGCAAAGAACAGCGAATCCTCTCAATACTTCTGAGGGAGATGTTCTGGAAAAACAGCCACAGACATTCACCTTTGATGCCTTTGATGGACCTTTGTCTCTACGCCTCAATACCTTCTCTTAGTATATATATATATATATATATATATATATATATATATATATATATATATATATATATATATATATATATATATATATATATATATATATATATATATATATATATATATATATATATGACCTGTTAAGAAAATTATGTGTGTAAACATAAGCAGTGATTTTAGTGCATTACAAGGTCGATACTTAAAAGTTAATTCCAACCTTTCGGTGTTACATTGGTAACGCTGGGAAATAAATGAGCCTTCTGACATGCTCCTATAAAGACATTCATGCCTGGAGTGTTCCTCTTTGCAGATTAGAGCTAAACAATAATGATTAAATTGCTGCAGCCAATCAATCTGGGTTCAGATAAAGTATGATTTGTAGCACATTATCCCTTTTCTTTCCCTCTGGAGACTGTCGACTCCAACACCAGCCCTGACTCGCGGGCATCCCACCTACCTGGATGAGCCATTTTCTAATCAGTTTTATCTCTCACATCTGAATTTATCTTCTTCATGGAAAATGCCAATATATTAAGCAGCTTGTATGATACACAAGGTGACCCTGCTGACTTAATGACATAATTCATTATCCTTAATGAAGTCAATATTTCGTCTTTTAGCTGTATGTCTATTGGTCCGATTAATTGCGGTGTCATTAAAGTTAGCTCTCTTTTCATTTGAGCTTGGCAAGTGGCATAAAACTAATGTTCTTAGTTATCAACCACTGAAATAGGATGGAGGGTGGAGGAAATTATAGGGAGGGGGAGAGAAGGGGGGGTCCCGACCCCCCACATGTGTGCTTTTTATCAATGACACTGGAGAACAGATGAATGGCAACGTGTTTGGCTTTAATTGCA
The DNA here is from genome assembly GCA_014839995.1 of Xenentodon cancila. Taxonomy (NCBI): domain Eukaryota; kingdom Metazoa; phylum Chordata; class Actinopteri; order Beloniformes; family Belonidae; genus Xenentodon; species Xenentodon cancila. Next base: position 12,569,497 of record CM026208.1, read on the forward strand.
AATTATTTTCTTACATTTAAATATAGTTTTTTTTTGTTAATGCCTATTTCTCTATTATAGTTATTCTTCAACAATGTAGTTTAGCTTTGAGGGTTTGATTAACATATTGGAATTGGAATAAAAAATGGGAATATACACAATCCACTGTAAGTTTTCTTGCTGACTGACTGTTGGCCACAACCTAAAGTAGATGTATACTAATGAAGGGTGGGGAAATAGTTAATCAGATCATTTGTATAAACGACAGGGGGAGGATTTCGTGTACTTTAAAAATCTATGAAGTAGCAGTTTTCATTGCAGTCCAGCATGATTAACAGGATCTGTTTTGCTGTTTGTAGAAAATGTCTGTCCATGCTAAGAAACCTTAGCCACTAATTATGGTCTCATTTAAACTCTCACTAAAGCAGCAGCAGTTGTCAAATAGGTTTTATTGACTTTCAGGTCTTCATTCACCACTCAGAGCAACATGCACTCAGTGATACAGACGTTTTGTGATCATCATTATTAGTCTGCAGTTGAATGTATAAGTTTAATGACATTAAAGTTACACGTTGTATTATAATGTACTATTTATGCATTAAAAGTGAGGGTTTTATTTTGTTTGTAATGCAATACAAATTTGGTTGTGCAGAAGACATTTAAAAAGGGCAAAGTCATTTTCTGTGATAGAGATTTATCTCTGTTGGGAAAGAGGTACCCAACCCCTCCACACCACCCACTTTCGTCTGCGCACCCCCCACCTTGCTCCTCCAGTGGTGAAACAAGCAGGCAGGATGGGGGTAATTTACAATGTGTTATCTTTGTCTGTAGCTACGAAATGATATGAAGTAAATCACGGTAGGAACAATGAAAGACTAAGGATTCATTCCTGTGAGCACATTTTAAGTGTAGTATCTGTTATGGTTGCAGCGCCTGAAGAGGTTGGAATGAGACGGGCTGAGGGGCCATAAAGCAGCGGCGGAGCCCATGTTAATGCTGTCTGTCCCGGGTTAGTAATTGGGTTGCACTGATGAGTTGCTTCGAAGACAAAGTGTAAATCCCCCACGCCTGCCGTAAATCTCACATTGTTGGAACAAGGTGCAATCCCAACAAATATTGATCCTGCCGAGTGGCCTGCTGTGTGTGAGTGTGTGCGCGCGCGTATACATCCAATTACTATAGTCAAACCAGTGCACCCTGGTAGGCTTATTCTACACTGCAATTGCATCCCTGTCTTTACCTTAGATTTGGCCCCCGTTGTTAAACTGCTGAGCTTGTGTTGCTGCGAGATTGTCACCGACTTACCAGCTGTGCTTTTGTGCTCGGAGTTGGTTGTTAGTTGTTTTTCACTTTGAGTTTCCTGGCAGAAAAGTCACTGCAGGTAACTCAATGAACCATGATGGATTTTGTTGTTGAATTATTCATGAAGGTTTCTACATCATTTTGTATGAATACGTGGGCTTTGCATTTTCTCTGCTGATTCATTTCAGTGTGGTGTTTACATCATACATTTAGTTGTCATGTCACAGCTACTCCTGTAACTGCTACAGCCATTGATAATATTGACATATTACTTTCACCATTCAACTCAAGGGGAGCGGGGTTTGTCCCTGATTCTGAATCAAGCAATAATTACAATTATTTAACAAGGTTTTAAGATACGCTTGTTCAAGGAGAAAATTATTCTTTCAGCCCAGTCTGAGAAGAAACCAGGACTTTCTTTCATTTGTAAAGCAAGATTATGCTTACGTTAAGCCTTTAATTTGTAATAATAACAACTACTGTGAACATGTATTTATCTATTTGTGGTTTGGCAGTGACTTAAATAATTATGAGCGAATGATCAGTTTGTCACTTTTGGCAGTAATGCGTGCAAGTAAACACACAGCTGATTCAGTTTATCAATATGTGATAACATCAGTTACTATTCAAAATGATATTGTGGAAATGGAGCTATATCCATAAACACCATTTAAAACAAAAGTGCAAAAAAAGCTGTCATGTATGAACCTTCTCCTCTGACCTCTCCGGGCCCGGAGGCACCCACACTGGGAACATGCATTATGGTCTTACAATTCAGTTTTTTTGGGGTTTTTTTTAGTTTCCCGATTATCCCAACACTTTTCTGGTTTTGGCTGTCCGGAAAAGTTTTCTAAAGTTCCCCCCAAAACAACGTGCATCTGTGATTTATTAGCTATTTTAAATCTTCATTAATGTGTACAAAGGAGATGATCTTTATTGTCTTTACTGATGAACTTAAGTATGTTTAGAACATTTTAACAAATCTAGACTTTCATGTTAGCAGCAAACTTGAGGGAAATGAGGGACGAGGCATATTTTCCTTTGTATCATATCATCAGGCCACACATTTGATTCATTTCGAAAAGGCTTTTACCTGCCGAACAGTCTGTGGTCATCATGCACCCCCGTACCACCACAGATGTTTGCTTTTGTGCTCGGTGCTGGAAAAGAAACCTGGATTGATGTAGAACCTAACTTTCACCTGAAACCTGAAATTGTAGTCCGAAAGAAAACTCAAATAAGTTCTACTTGATTTAAGTGCAGTCAAACTGTGACGTGATGGCGGTGAGTAGCATCTTCTGTTGTGGAGGAACTACGTAGGTATGTAGTGAGGTAGGCTAGTGAGTTGCACACAGGAAAAATGGAACGTATCCCTATAACCTTACAATAGTAGTCTAGCCTCAATCTACAAATGCATGGAGCAATTTTTCAGAATCCTTATGGGTGTGTATTTGTGTACGTGTGTGTGTGTGTGTGTGTGTGTGTGCTTGGATATATTCTAATCAAATTATATAGTATAAGTGATGACATTTGATATTTAGAAATCAGATCACATCTGCTCCACATTTTACATGTAACCTTTGAGGTTTTGAAATGTCAGTGAGCTCTCCTTAAGCTGGGTGGTAAACTAGTCTATGTATTTGTGCACGTGTCCATGTGCGATCCAGTCAGACAGCTTATCGTTAAACACATCCTATCTGGCGTGACAGGTCACTGTCAGGTACAGCTCCCCTCCTCTGTCACCCCTGCTGATACACGATGTCACACACAGAAATCTACCTGCATGAGTATGCTAATGCAATCTGATGGGAAGAGCCGCTGACGCTGTGAACCACTTGACGTTATGCAAAGAAAACTTGATTTACACTTGCCCGTGTTATTTCACCTTGTTTGCACGGTGGCGTCGCTGGATGATGCAGTTAAATCCAAAGTGTTGAATTCGAAAATAGAAAGGAAAAAATAAATAAATGAGTGAATGGCAGCAGGGTTGAGAAAGGTGGGATGCTGTGCAACAGGGACATGTCAGCAACTTTGGTCGTGAATATGTTTGACTCATAAGAAAGGTCATGTCATTCAAAATAGGAATCAGCTTGTCACTTGCTCTAACCCCGCCTGTCAGTCTGTTACATTAATCTGTTTGGATGACAAATGGCCCGGACAAAACTGTGGATGATCCCAGATGAAGCCGCGGAGTGCAGTTTACAGACGATATTTGGTCCGTTTTTGTGATGAACATTACATTTTCTGGAGTCACATGACATGTTTTTTTGAATATGACAAAATAAAACATTTGATATCAGACAATGCGGATTATCTCAGAATACCAAGTTCCAGTCTAACTGATAAGATGACAAAGTTCAGTCTGTTGCTGGGTAAGTTACAACACCAAGAAAACAGGCAAAATCTCATATTTGAGAAGCGGTTGAATTAATCTGTTGATTTCTATAATAGCGATGCCTTGTCATCCCCAGCTTCTCACAATTTTAAATGTGCCGGTTGCCATTTTACCCTTATTTTCCATCCCGCTGGTCACTACTCTACAGTCCCTCTGCACTCCTGACCAATAGAAAATGTTGGTGACAAACATTAACATGAGACATGGCCTTCGCAAGAGGTTCGGAGGAGTATAGGTTACAGAACCATTAACCTGAGACTTGAGGCGGACACCAACCTTGCAATTTCTGTTTTTATACCTTCCTTTTAGTAATTCGGTCATTAATACTTGGCCAATTAAAGGACTTGGGCTTCGAAATAGGACTGGGAAAACATCATGTGCAGATATCTGCATTTTATTGCAGAAAACGTTGCTAATGTTTTTTTGATGTTGCCATGACGACGCATCCCTTGATGGGCCAGAGCTGTGGAATACACCCCGTATGTTAAAATAAATAAATGTATTCTACTTAGAGCCCTAAAGCTAAGACCAAGATTCTTTGTCAGACCTCAGGGGTCGATTGTTACCGTTTATGGTTTTGGTTAGTCTCAGTTCTCTTTTTTTTCTGTGAAAACCTTTGGTCTGACCTGCCATCTGACCATGGTCAGTTACAGAAATGTTCCTCTATTTTGCCAAAAGTATACTGAAGTATACCGTCAGTCGTTGCTTGCGTGCTTGCTTCCTTGTACTCTTGGGTCTGTTCCCCTTTATGCCAGTTTATGTGATGGTTTTAGTTTTGCGGATTATCGCAACTCCCCGCATGAGCAACATCATAGTTTGGATTTTATTCTATAAAATGAAAGTTTTATTTAAGTCCTATCCCACTGATTTCTGTCTTTTTTGTTTGGGTCCTCCACCAGTTCCACCTCGTGACACTGATTAAATTAAAAGTGAGAATGAGATAACAATAGTAGATCTGTTTTCTCCCACTGTCAACTGGCTTATTGCTTCTACATTTCAGTTTAAACCTTCTACAATAAAGAATTTAATTTGTACACACAGACACATTATAATAGCTTAAACGTTTAATTTACAGCAAACTAGAAAGTCATTGTATTAGGCCTGACACCTTAGGTGATTCAATCGATTACAATTTGTCACTATACTGTAGGTTCGTGTTTATCTTATGACCATTATATCCATATTTGCTTGTCTTCTTTTAAGAAGACATGTTGATATGTTTCCCAGTAGCAGAATTATGGAGCTGTTGTTGTAGCTTTAGTGTTAGTTTGTGATTGCTGGATGCAAGGAGGGTAGTTAATGCCCCCAGCACTCTCAGTTCAGGGTGGAAACTGGGATCTGGGAACATCCAACATAAACCGGAAACATGGAAAACTGCAATAATAATGTTCTGATTTGAGAGCAGGGATGTATATTTGCAACATATAGGATAGTCCGTGTCTTACTGTGGGATGGAGTGGGGTGGGGGCTTTATAAGGTCAGCAGGGAGAGACTCGCTCTTCCATCCGCCCCTCCTTTCACCCACCCCTCCTTCTCTTAGAGTGATGGGCCCAGGTTTTTCCAAGGTAGTGCATTTGTCTGTCAGGAGTCTTGGCTGGCTGGTGTGATTTAGCTGCTGTCAGTTGATGCTGGTGTCCAGAGGATGATAGCGGCTGGCAGGATTGGGGAAAATTTGTTACCTTTAGCTCTGACAGGGAGATAATTGCTGATGGTTAACAGAACGGTATGGAATCCAAAGGGTTGGAAGCAGAGAGCGAAGCAGTGGGATACCCAGCAAATGGGTTCAGCCCATTTTCCTGACTATATGCACCTAATCTAACAGAGACTCCATTGTGAAGTTAAAATACATCTTGACAGTTGCAAAACAATGGGAGAAAATTATTTTGTTTTGAAACGTATAAGTTTGATTCAAGTTAATATTTTAGAAAAATTGCATTTTGCAAGCAAATTTACTGCATGCTGAGCAGACGGAAATAGAAAATGCTATTTGATTGAATATGCATATTTTATTTGTGTTTTGCCTGTTCATCCATACGAAATAAGTTTTGTTGAAATGCAGGACTTGGCTGCTGTAAAACCCGAGACACAAGTGCACCTATGAAAGTCTGCACTTACCTATAAACAAAAAGAGCAGGAGTCTGTCAGCGTCTCCCAAAGTCCTCCCCTTATTCTAATCATTACAACGGCAAAACCTCCATGCACTTTTGCACTTTGAATTAGGATAGAGCAGCAAATATCTAGCCCTCCCTCCATCTTTTTGGCCCCTTTCACTTCACCTTCACATGTCCACCCCAATCTCTCTCTCTCATGTCCAAGGTGTCCACATAGGTCCCTCCCAGCTCCCGGATCAGGACTGCCGTCAGTCAAGCCATCCAGGCTGCCAGCAGCATATCACAGAGGTAGTTAAGTAGTAGGCGGACCTGAGAGTACAAGTGTGATAGGTTGACAGGAACTGACTGACAGGTTAAACCTCTGGTTAATTGTCTTCTCCTCCTCATATCAGTGCAGAATCTGCGGGGCTGTTGTGCTGTAGGTGGAGTTAGGCAGCTTATTTGTCTTTTGTAAAGCAGTTTAACAGTCCTTTCAAAAAGTGTATGCTTTGCTTGATTACATTCAAATACATATTTTATCTGCTGGAGCTATCTAAAATGTGTAATATTACAAGCATATAAGCCTCGGGTTGGTATCATCCTTCTTCTTTGGGTTGGGCTTCTACTTTCATAACCAGCGCTGATGGGGTCTTAATGCTCTATCACTCCAGCGTTGACCTCAACATTGTATTTTTATTTTCTCTTTGACAATGAGAGTGGTAGGAAATATTGATTGGCAGCGCGGTTAAGTTGTCAACATAGTCATTTATGTGTCAGAAAAACCTGTTAAATTGTCAAAAAAGAATCCCTTGAGTACTACTCCTCTCTTCCTCAATGACGTTCCCTCAGACAGGAAATTGTCTTTGAATTCACACGCACTTTATTGACTTCTTGTTGTGTATTTGATTGGGCATGTTATATATATATATATGACTGTGGAGCGATTTTAGATCAAATAATGAAATAAAGGATAAATAATAACCATTAATCCGCTAATATTAGTGTAAACCTGACTATTTAATGAAAGCTACGATTATCAAAAATTCAATTCCTCTTGTAGCTTCTGTTCGTTATATCAACACGTATCCACACTGGAATTTGTTCTGGTTTCATTAAAGAAAAACAACATGTATCCATGACGGAATACTTTTTTTTTTTCTCTTTTTTTTCGTTTTATGAGAGCGCTCATAAAAAATCCATTCCTCAGATGTTATCTGCGCTGATGTAAGGCTTGTAAACATTTCCCATCAGTTTGATCTGTCTTGTTGGTGTTTCCTGGGCAGCCTTGCCTGTCAATTAGCTATTTCTTTAATCTCCAGCCCCCAATATGGGGAGGATGCATGATGCAATGGTGATTTGATGGTAAAATTATTATGCGATGAATGTTGATAGCGATTTGGGAGGGGGTTGGAGATGATTTTTATTTATTTATTTTATCAGCTTGGACACGATGTCTTGTGTAATACGACATTGTTAAAACAATAAGGTTGTAACTGGTGGGAAAACATACACAGCTCTTTTTTTTTTTAAATATACAGTATGTTTGAAATATAGGCACTCGGAAGTCAGAAAGTGTTACATCTATGACATCTGCCTTAACTGCATGATGTCTCTAATCGTTACTGAAAATAGCTGTAAAGCTGGACTTCTTGGAAAACATAGACTTGGTGCGTTCAGCATAACTGTTCAATATTTTAGTACCTAACCTCTGGCTTGGATAGACAAACACATGGTCAGCACTTTAAAGCATGTCAGATTTGTGGATTGTTTTTTTTTTTTGTTTCATTGCAGTTACTGCTGTGAAATGCTGCTATAGTTTGTTGTTTTTTTTGTTTGTTTTTTTTTTTAAGTGCAGTGCCCGTACACCACCATGCCAGCACCAAGTACCACATCATTTATTTATTTTCAATTCTTGCACAACCCCCTTATGTTTTGAGCTCGTGGCAACACTGTAAAATAAACCACGAAGAAGCGTTAAATGTGGAAAAATATGCTTAATATATTAACATTGCATTCATGCTGTCTCTGTAGATGTCCCATGTTACCTCGGTAACATAAATCCAAATCAGAGAAGCCTTTTTTTTTTGTTTTGTTTTGTTGCGGCTTCGATAGCAGGGCTAGCTCAACTTGATTTCAATGCCGTGTCCACTTTCCCACAGAGTTGAAGCAATGTTATTTGAAGATGTTTAGCAAGGGGTTGATTGAATTTGTCCCTCAGTGTCGAGACAAGCTCCATTAGGCAGTGGGAAACAGGGTCTGGGGACCAGTTGTCTGGATAAGAGAGGGAGCTAACGGTGCAGCCTGGCCTCAGACCCAGAGCAGGAGTTTAGGGAATAAAGCTCTATAATGACTGATCCAGGGTCAGGTTGACAGGCTCCTTCTGTCAAACCCCGTTTTGATTAAGTAACAATGAGTAACCCAGAACAAGAAGCACAACGCTCTTCGGTTGGATGGACAGTATAAATAAAGACAGAACAAGGGTTATTAAACATCTGTTTTTGCCAACATTCAGCAAGTCCGATGATTATATCTTAGTAAACCCTCTGTGAGTTTGGCACATCTGATTCAAGTCCTGTCAGTCATATTCTTTAAAATTGCTTGTGACTGTAACAAGCTGTCTAATCCCTTGATTGATGGTTAGAAAGCCGGCTGCTAAACTGTCAGACGAAAATTTCCATGACGGCAAGATTTTCAAAGTTAATCAGAGTGAATGGAGAAACAGTCGCACGTGACTTTTTAGCTCTATTTATGATTTCTTTTCTCCAAAGGCCTCCATCTTCAGCGGGCATGTTTTCTACTATTATTTGCTGTTGGAAATGGGAGATTGTGACAGGTGGCTGTCTCTGTGTTTTATGTACCGTAAGTCTCTGCCTGTATCTGAATGCCGCAGCCTTTTTCCCCAGGCCTTTGGCCCCTGGCCTCTATCTCCTGCTCTCTCTTACAGTAATGAAGCCTGCCTTTAAGGAACGGGGTGCAGGCAGTGAGGCATCACAGATTAGGTCAGCGGAACAGCTAGTGGGCTGAGCATGATGGATGAGGGCCAGAATGAGTTTCTGCCGTAGATGTATTGTGAAATCTTTTTATTGTCACCGACGGGCCTGTGAGGGTCTGATGAATAAAGGGAGCAAGTGTCAGATACACCCTTCCATTCTACTCCTTCAGTTCCCCCCAAAGCTGCCACGATGCATGCCTTCTAATCCTGCCCTTGCCTGTCTGTCCATACGGTCACCCACAGGTCTATTGAAAGACGTAATTGCTAAAGATAGACCCGGTTCATTTTAGAGAGAGCAAATGAAAGCACTAATGAGAGAAAAGAGGTGTGGCCAGTGGAGTCGTGCAAAAATACATAAATGAATAAAATAAATAAACGAGGGGATGTGCTGTGTTGCTCTGGAAGTTACAAATTGGACTTTTCGCTTTCACTCTTTTCTCTCTCGCTTTCCTCAATGCAAATGGACCTTCTGCTTTTGCAGAGCAGGAGCAAGAGGGAGTGAGGGGACGGTGGTGGCGGTGGGGTGTCTTTATGGGAAACGTTTGTGACCAGCATGACAGCTCTGCTTGATGGATGGGCTGCCTCCATCTGGTTGCAGTGCATGTAATAAATATCCATGCTCGTGTTTGACCTCTCTCACTTACCAGACACATCTTTCACTTTTGGGACATCCAAGGGGGACTCACAATTATGGTCTGCTCTCTCCACTTGCTGGGATAGCGGCTCTGTTTATGGGCCACAGCCCAAGGGCAAAGAGTCAAAAAAATAGATAGCTGTAAACAATGCTTCTGCCGCCAGGAGAATTCTCTAGCATTCAATAACCTTTAACACCTCCTAAGCCC